>CM052322.1:11274874-11563277 GCA_028455615.1 Lasioglossum zephyrum | reverse complement strand
GATACCTCCTCGCATATCATGTTCTCCTAATACTTAGTTCAATTTCCGAGGTTTTCGAAAATTTTCGCCAATTTTCGACCGTCTGACTTGCCGTTGAGTTGTACTACTGAAAACCGGATACCTCCTTCGACATCATGTTCTCCTAATACTTAGTTCATTTTTCAAGGTTTTCGAAAATTTTCGCCAATTTTCGACCGTCTGACTTGCCGTTGAGTTGTACTACTGAAAATCGGATACCTCCTCGCATATCATGTTCTCCTAATACTTAGTTCATTTTTCGAGGTTTTCGAAAATTTTCGCCAATTTTCGCCCGTCTGACTTGCCGTTGAGTTTTACTATTGTAATTCGGATACCTTCCCGCATATCATGTTCTCCTAATACTTAGTTCATTTTTCGAGGTTTTAGAAAATTTTCGTCAATTTTCGAGCGTCTGAGGTAAGGGTGGTGAGGAAAGGAGCGGTAGCCATGAGACAAGTGTGGGGAATAGGATAATGGAAGTTTGCGAAGGACTGGGTTAGAAGGATATGGTTATGGGATAGGTTAGGTTGGCAGTATGAGTTATGGGGTGGAAATATGGGGATGGAAAGAAAGGGAAAAAATGGAGAGAATACAGGAGAGGTATTTGAGATGGGTTTTGGGAGTGGATAGAAGCGTGCCAGGGTATATGGTCAGAGGGGAGCTACAGAGGGAGTTACTGGCGGAAAGGACTGATATGATAGCGTGGGAATAGATATGAGAGGAACTTAAGTGAAGGAAAATGGTGGATATCTGGCAAGGAAATGCTGGTTAAAGAGACTCTTTCTCTTAAGAAAGAGCTAGGATAGGTAGGGCGTTGGAGCGATGGGAGGAGGAGAGGAGAAGGTTCTATGAGAGTAAGAGGTGGAGTATAGAGGAAGTAAAGAATACGAGCGATGAGGGATGCTTGAGGGTGGAAAAGCTGATAAAAAGGAGAAAAATATTCAAAGGAAGGCAAGGTGGAGATGGATAAGGGAGTCGAGGTACAATAGGTGGTGTAAGTGGGTAAAGGGAGAAGGTGTACTAGGGTACCTGAAGAAAAATGGGTACCCCATGAGGTGGAAATTAGTAGCGGGATATAGGTTAGGGAATAAAATGAAAGTGGGTAGGTATTGGGAGGAGAAAGAAAGGAGTGGTAGGATATGTGGGAGGGGGATAGATGTAGTAGGGATAGAGAGTTAAGATGTACACAAAGCTAGACATCTGGCAATGTCTCGAATGGTCGCCGAATGACCCTAATTTACTTGACCTTAGAGGAAGATTTTCTAGTTCACGAACGCACCATAAATATTGTCCGAAAGAATGGTAAACACATTTATAGGTAAACGTTAAGTATAAAGATTGGATGCATGCTGTTATGAAATAAATGGTGTATAAATCTGATGCTACGATGTTTTATTAGTACTGAAAAAATTCTGTGTAATGCTCACAGCACAGACTAACGTATGGTACACTGTGCTTAGATGTTTGTTTATTTCAAATTAATTATTGCGTTACAAAATATATAGTTTATTCTGACACTTCCATCTTTAGGCATTCTAACACATTTTCTTACATATATGATGAAATAATAACTATGTTAATAGTTAATACAAACTTATTGATGAGTCAATATAAATGGTCTATATATCCATTATATTTACATGCGAACCGTGATAGTTCACATATATACATATAACGCAAGTAGCACCAAATAGAGGAAGTGAAAGTTGTTGACAGTCCCAATTGACAATTCACGTTGCAAAAAATGTTCCGTAAAGGTGGTGGTATATATTACAGTATAACAGTCGTGCAAAATTTTGTATAATTATCCGTGGAATCATTCACAGTTGCTAGTATATTTGCGTGAAACAACTTTTTCTCCGTATAACAAAGACTGCGGTTCGTAATTATTGATAACCGAAGAGAAAGATTAAGTGGAGACACATAATAAAGCAAAGTGAAGATAGTTAGAAATAAGGATTATTATTACAAATATTTACAATTAGTATATGTAAGTAAGATCAGGTCGATCTATGCACAATAAAACATTTAAAAATAATACATAATCGCTAGTTATTCACTTACGCAACACGATCATTGCGAACACAATTTGAAAAATATTTTATTTTCGCGCTATTACACTATAGCTTAATATTAATGCGATATTACCTTGTTACATTCGTAGATTAAAATACCTCGCACACGTTTAGAAATTTTGATTTATCTTGGAACAATGTTTGTACACTTAATAGAAACGGAAATGGCACTCTGATTCACGGTGAAATAAAGTAATTTCTTCTGTTCTCTTCATCTTTTTTTTCTTGTAAACCACACGTTTTTCACGTTCTTGGAATGGAATGTTTCTTTTTTTGTATTTATTGCTGGAATGCAGTTACGAACTTACTAAGCGACGGATAAACATGTTTGTCATGAAAGGTCAGCGAAGTATATGATTCTGATCGCGTTCTCGTCTCACCCAACAAATTTAATTTGCTAAATTTGGCAGAGAGAAGGCTCCACTATCGCGAAGGAAGATCCTATCCTTCATGGATAAGATTCGTGTACAGAAATTTGTATTTCCTTCAATTTCAACGACATCCAATCGTATCATTTCTTTGCGGGCAAAATATCTCTTTATAAATAAAATTGATTTCCTATGTGTTTTTATGAAATTTTAATCAGAGAGAAACAGAACATGCTTACGTACAGTACATTTTACATTTCGTTACGAATGTGTACGTGGTCACAATTTCTTTTGCGAATACAATAAGTCCAGTGGTCCGCGAACGCAATTAAACGTTACATTGCTCCTGGTTAACAATCACGCAGGAAGATTGTCGAATAACTTTTAACTTCGGTTAATAAAAGAGTATCGTTAATTCTTTCGTAGCTCGATGCTTGCAATTGCACATTCGAATACAGAACAAAAATGGTAATATTAGCTCCGTAGAGTTATTCACCGCAAATGGCGGTGGTACGACACGACACGTTTATTATTATAAACTCTTATAATTAACGAATTACTTATGAAACTCAAGACTAGCATTGATCAATGGCCTCTCCTTCAAGCTCGGGACTTCTTGCTCTTCAGCTTGAACCATCCCGCGCTCTTGTTCGGATCGCGTGGAACAGACGTGGACCTGCTTAGTTCTGGTTTCGAGTTGACGCTGCGTGACTTTGTGGCCAACGATTCCGTGGAAACGGTTCTATCCACCTTCTGCTTGTCTTTCGATTTCAATGTACTGCGATTGATTGTACCTACAACGGAACACGTTGAGGAAGTCGATTTTCCAAAAGTCGTAGCTTACGAAAAATGTGAAAAGATTTACCGGTTTTTGATAGATTGTCCTTGCTTCGTCGAGCGTCTTTTCCACGACGGCTCAGTGTCTCGCGACTTCTTTGCCTGCGTCTCATGGTCGCCATTGACTTTGGATGCAGTTGTTGGTCGTAATTGATTTCAAAAGGTTCTCTGTAGTGTCTCGGCTTCCAAGGCGCGAGAACGCTTACGCTCCTCGATACCGTTCTCGTGTGAGATTGTAGAGGTCGATTTAATTCCTCCCTGCTCGCCGCTCTGCGTCTCTCATTGGGACCAGGTATCTCGCCCACTGGAAATACACAGAGTTGACAACGAATTTAATCGACAACGCATTTAACCGACAACGATTTTGACCGACAACGATTTTAGATTCGGTGCCGGTCAAATTTGTTGCCCCCTCAGCAAAGAGGTTACACTTGAATAAAGTTTTAATTACCGAAATCGTAAAATAAATCGGGCAAGGGGATAATGATAAGATTTCGAAAGACCGACCTGTAGCAGCATGAAGATATACGACGGATCTTTGCGATCTCTGGGAGTTTTGACTCTGTTGACTGCTGTCCCCTGTTGTACTCTCACCCGAAGACAACGCACTCTCGGCGAGTCTTGGTGGTTTCCGGGGTGGTGACAGAATTCCCAAGCTGTGACGGCTGGAGGTCGTTACATCACGCCCTGAACAAGCGTGGTCGTCGGCTCGTTTGCTTCTGAAACAGTATCGATTGTACACCGGCTAATAAACGGATTTCCACAGATTGTTAAAATGTTTTCTAGAAATTGTTAAGACGTTGATCGAATTTTCTGGTAAAATGGACCGAATTCTTCGGCTCACCTGCGATCTCTATTAGACGAAACAGACTCCTGATCGGTGTCGCCGAAGAAACGCAAGTTTTTCTGCACGGAGACCCGTTCGGGCGCGGAGGAGGCCTCCTCGTCCTCTGTGCCGGTCGTGAGGATCTCGCTCTCTGGTATCCTGGGCTTCTTATCCACCGCCTGTAACAACGAAATCAGCGATTACCGTGGCGGTAACACGGTGACGGGTTTCCCGGAAAAATTCCGGGCAACGTGGAAACGGGAACACGGTGGTAATAAGGTGGAAAGGTGTATCGTCGGTCCGATCGCGGGTGGACAAGAGAAAGGCGAGGAAAAACTAGCGGTTTCCTGGTGGATAGAAAGAGCGGGTACACGAAATACAATAAAGCCGAGCACAAAGGTGTATTCTTCGCGCAGAAAGGAGAAAAATCGTAGGTTCCCGGCTCGTTTCTATCCGTGGCGCCTTCATGAGTCATGATCATCTTCCTCCTCCTCCTTCTTCTCCCTTGCCTGTTCTCCTCCATCTTCTTCTTCTTCTCTTCTTTCTCGGAGCATCGGCTCATCCGATAGATCATCGTCCACAGCGAGATTCACGCGCACGCAATCATCCCGAACGGCCTATCGAAGCGGCTAGGATCGGAATCGGTCCCTGACAGAGATTATTCCGCGGACCGATGGTTAAGCTAGGCAGCCCCCTGATCGGCACTTAATCTCGCGATTAAATTAAACCACAGAGCGCGGAGTTAGTTAAGCATTTAATCAAACTGGTAATTGGAGGTTGTACTAGCCTAATGGCTCCGCTCCGTAGCGACCTGCGCTCTGACTGATGAATGCACCGGCTCACTCGGCTCGCCGCGAACCCGATAACCGGAACCACGATCCACCGTTCCGCTCGTTATCGGATGCGATTCACAAAAATCCTGAGCTTCGGAGTTTATTCCAGTTTCGAGCGGAGCCGCGTCATGATGCTTCCTCGATTCCGACAACGAACGCTATTCAAACGATCATAGAATCGCACCAATTCTCTTTTTCCCTAGTTCCAAAAGTTTGGAGAACCACGTCGATGGCAGTACTCTTCAAACTTCAATCCTCTTCGGAATTTAGCTATGAATTTATTTATTTCTGAACACTCGCTCTTACACCGTTTTCATTACTCGATACTTCGTAGTTTCTCGTCTTAATGCTTCAAAATTTTAGAAAATTCAGTAGTACAATGAAATTCATAATTGTAGGATAATTTAAAAAATTCTATGTTGAAAATTTCAAGTCTCTAGCTCATCGGGAAGTGGATTAAAATTCGATTTCAAGATTTGACGCATACAACGACAACGATTATGGTAATATGTCAATTCCGTAGGTTCTTGTTCTATGCTGTATCTCATTCGAAAAGAACGCGGTCGACACTGCCAGGAGCAGCCATTTTTGGTGAAAGAATCCTTAATTTTTCGTGTTAACGTGTCACGTCACTACGTAGGCGTTTACCGTGGCATTATGCATGCAACAAAGTTTAAATATACAGAGTCCATTCTCTATAAAAACATCGCCCACTCGTTACCAATTTTGGAGCGAGTCTCCGCGGGTACGTTCGTTGAATTTGATTACTTTATAGAACCGTTCCGGATGAATGATGTCACGAACGAGAATAATTTATATCGTATGTCACTATTCGAAATTCTATCCATTTTTATACATAAGAATATGAATCCTGGGTTATTAAATTCTAAGGGGTCTAGTTCAGGTACTTACAAATTTTTCAGAATCTTCTGTTCATTCGTCGGATCAACAGGACACTGCCATTTGCGCGAATACGTCTTAATAAGTGTGAAGCACGAAACAACACATATTCCGAAATCGTGAAAACGAACGGGAACAAGTAACTCCGACCACGGTCAAAATAAAACTGCGGTTGTCACCTCGGTGTTTCGTGAATGGTTAAGGGTGGGGGATTGTAGCGTCTGTTAATTGGACGGGGGTGTGTCGGAAGGAGTTTAGGTTGAGAAGTGGGGAAACTGTCAATGAAATTCCTTACTTTCATATTCGATTTGTTCTTCCTGGACAAGGACTTAAACCAGCCCTTTCTCTCAGCTTCCTGCCCCTGGTTTTCCCTGGTGAGGGTGTGCGTCGAGTCGCAAAATGTGTCGTCATCTCTGGTCAGTGTACCTGTGGATCTTGACAGCCTCGTCGGTCTGGGTGGACTCGGACTGCCGCTGGGAGTGGATAGGCGTCTGCGATGGCTGTATTCCTCCTGTAAACGCACAAGAAACCATTTCACAATTCGGCGAATCTTTATGCAAAATAAAAAATGTTCGCATTGATCGCAGAACACAGGAGTCAAATAAAATGATATTCTTCTTTTAATCATCCGAAAACAAATGTATAAAAATTTAAAGTCAAGGTAAAGTATACATCCAATATGTCCTAAGATGTGCTGATCGGAGAAGACAACCTAGGGCGGCGGGCGGCCACCCTTAAATCGGCGGTCACGAAAGATCTGAGTAAACGCGTAATCTGTTTTTAACCGTTCCTCCGAGGAGCGAGTAGCTTTCGGCCGGGCGCAGATTAATTTCAGCGGAGATATCTCTCTCGTTTGACAGACTATAATCCAAAAGGGGAGCGAGAGTCGCGTGAACGATGCGAGTTGTTCGAGTATTGGTAGCTGGAGGGGTCTTGGCGGCTCCTTTCTTCCCTTCCAATTATTCCTTTGCCCAAAGTCGCGGCCAGAGGAATTAGATAGAGATAATGATGGTTCCCGCGACCATAGCTGAGAGAGAAAGAGAGAGAAAGAGAAGGAGGGCCCAGGAAGGGCACCGGGGGCCGAGGATCGCGTGTTCATTCCGCTAGCCGAGATCGCAAGCAAGCGCGTCGGGACTCGGCCGGCATAAAACTCGAAGAAAACGCGGGACGCGGGCAGACGCGTGTCCGTTTCATTCTCGACGACGTCTACGTCGTCATTATTATTATCATGTTTTGCATCAGCACCATCATCAACGCTGCCACCTCCGTCATTTACCCTTGGTCTTTCGCATGCATAACGCGCCGGGAACACCGAGGGCTCCGGGCGTTTTATCGCAACTCTGCCTGTTTATTCATCGATACTCTACAAAAGAGCCGGTACGGCTGCGGACTATCTAGCGTGTTCTATCCGTGTTCCTCTAAGAAAATGTTAGTCCCGGTGGAGGAGCATGATTCCCGCCGGGGAAAATACGGCTAGGTATATGCCTCGCTGGTCCAACCTCTTCTCCTTCATCCTCGTTAAATTCTGTCCGATTCTTCATGGAATTACGTAATTCTCGTCGTTCCGGTTACCTTGATCGTGCTGCTTCGATGACAAGTGTTTTCTAAATGGCCGCAACATTTTACGCTGTTCCTTCTCCTCAGAGATTTTCTTACGTATCGTTGTTCTCTTTAGCTATGTTACTTGTAACTTGCTGTTGTGCTACAGTGTGTTCAGCTACTCCTAGTAAAAGAAGAATTTATCCTACTACTCCAAGATCGTCTAGGGAGAGCTAAACAGGTTTTGCACTTCAAATTCACCCTCTTGTAAAAAAAGGTATTTTCAAGTAAGTTTTAAGAAATTCACTTCAGTGATGAACCGCGCAGACGTCTTCCGTGTGTTTATTCAATTCTCGTGGTTGAATAAAGAAATCGTGTATTAAAATGATAAGTCAGTGGTTCCTTGGGTGGGTTTCTCGTAAGAAGTCGGAGAGAATCCACCTGCACTCGTTATATATTCCGTCTGGAAGGAGTCGCCTCGGTGTTCCCGTCGCGGATGGCGTGGATGGCGCGAAGGACCACGAGCTACGATCGTCGAAGGGGAGGCTCCGCGGTGCATGCGTTACCAGTGCAGTGCAACGCGGACCTTTCGATACGCAATATAATAACATATCGCGCGGTACGCGACCGTGGCCCGTACCCATCGCATAAACTCTTAAATGACTCACAATGAATAGCCCATATCGCGGAATCATCTGCATAGTACAAGCACAGCGCGCTTCCCTCGTACTCTCCATATATACGAGCAACAATATCCCGTATGCTTTCCATAACGAGTCGTGGCACGTACCCGACGACGACGAGGACGACCAGGATGAGCCCGAGAGGATGAGGCCGGGGACGAGGATGAGGTTGAGGATGAGAGGATGAGGTTTGAGGACGGGGACGATGACGGCGACGAAGAGGAGGAAAAGAAAGAAAAGGGAGAAAGAAGAAGAAGAAGACGCGACCGCAAAGAAGAAGAAGAAGACGAAGAAAGGAGATTTTGTACCCCGAAGGCATTGTGACCCACGCACGGCCCTGTTAACTCTTACAGCACACACCGGTACCCCGGCCTTCCTCTTTGCTTCCTTTTTTTCGCCCCCCTCCCCTCCCCCATGCCGCCGGTTCATTCTTCTTTTCCCTCGTCTGCATGTCGGCCTCTTCTGCTTGCTCCGGCTTCATCGGGGAACGCGTTATACGCGGCTACTCCCTCGCAGGGACTCGCGTGGGCCGTCGAGATTGGGCTAGGTCGGTTATGTTCCTAACCGCAATCCGCCATCCGCTTCGCCATCGGCGCGTGCACACGCGTGCGAGCTCCTCTTTTCGCTCTCTTCCACGCACCGACGACAGGACGCGCTGCTCGGCCTCTCCCACCCCTCTAGCTTCTACAAACTCCGTCTCCAGTGCGTTGCTGGTCAACACGTCCCTCGTTACACTATTTTAATCAATTTTTTCTTCGGACAACCCTCACACCCTCTTTTAATATTTTTCTACGCCATCTTCTATCAACATGTTAACCTCTCGTACATCTACAACCTCTTCTTGATCGTCTCAGGTGTGACAAGTTCTCGATAAATTAGCAATATGTAAAAAATAAGCTAGACTCGTAGAAGTTGAATGCTACGTAGAATAAAAATTGTTAAATTCTTGTCAGCTTTTCATCGTGTTGAAATTCCACCCACCCACGTTACGCATCAGCGTTATTACGAAAGAAATAGGAGTAGTTTAGCGAAACTCCGACGATTTACCGGTCGCTTTAAATCGAGGGAAAAACGACTAACGAGCCCCGGACTTCATGATTCAAGTCAGTTTTCAATAAACACGAGACTTTTCGTATAATACGAAGAAAATTACAGGCCTGCCGATAAGGGGATTAAGATTGCCGTCTTCATTTGTAATTTATTTCTCACTCGGAGAATGTGTTTGGTTTTAGATCATCGTACTCTACATATAAAATACCCGTGGCTCCTTTCGTTTTTCAGTTACGAGTAAATTGCTGTTTGATATCGGTGTGAACGTCCTGTATGCAGATTCGAGCGTGTGCATCGTAATAGGCGCGCGCGAGCGCCGGCACTCGCCCTGTTCATCCTCAACGCATAACTCTGCAACATTAAACCGTCCGCCGTAGGTCAACGTAGATTACGCATAAATTCAGGGGAGAGACGATTTACGACGTCAACCGACACCCCTTTTAACCTCGCGGATTTTCTCTTCCTTTGTCTAACGAAAGTTTTTCGGCGGGAAAGAAGAACCCATTAACGCCGAATGTCATAACTAGACTGCGGATCTTTAAAAGCATCGTAAAACACCGAGTTACAGGAAATTTAATACCGTTCCCTTCCGTTGACGTTTCCGCTCGTCGAACTCATTCTTGCGAAATATAGATACATTAAAAAATGTTAAACTTCGAACTGGTTAACAATTATCTCCATCATATCTAAACGAATCAAGTTTCATTCTCAACAATCACAAGCTTTTCTTTGAAAACCTGAACCAAGGCATTTTTCTAAATTGCCGGAAGAGTTTGTGGTTTCGCTTAACTTGGAGGTGACACGGGCAACGCCCAAGTGGATGAAAAGTTCCTGGCAACAGGAACGAGGACAACTTTGTAGTTCAGCGTGAGAAGCAGAACTTGGCAGAGTCGGTTCCGACGGGAGATAAAGTTCGAGGAGAAACGCGGGCAAACAAATAGTGTTCGCCAGAAATAGTGCGCCATTCGTTGGGAAAAGTTGGTCGATCGTTTTCCGCGACAGCCATTACTGGATTCCGGCTGCTCGTCGTTTTCGTTTCTGCCTAGCAATTATGCAAAACCACGTGGAAAAGTGGTCTAATGTTCGCGGGCAAGTTTGTAGCGCATGCCCAGGCTATTAATACGGTAAGATCGACATTAAAATCTACAAGATTCTCATCATCGATAACACGCAAATATGTGGGGCTCGAATCACCGCGTAAATTCTCCCAATTAAGCCGGGTTCCCACCCTCTCCAGCCGGGTAAACGGTAGGCGCGCGTGTTTTAACGAAGCTGATCAGCGACTTCGGGCGCAGGGACGAATATTTTTTCTCTCGCCCCCTCTTTTTCCCCTAGCAAGACTAGAGAGGGGAACGGTTTCGTTCGTTTTGCCGATTTTCCCCGTTTTGCTTCTGTTTCTGGTGGTTGGACGCCGTGTAAATCGGCGGCTCGCTTCGCCTCGCCTCGGCCCTGCAAAAAACTGTTCATCTTAAATGGAATGTACGTAGATTGAAACTAACTCTTCGTCGGATCCCAGAGCGGTCTTGGTGTTTCTTTTGGAATCGGTGCTTGGGGAGAGAGGCTAGCCTCTCGGGCATTGCGGCGTGGTATCGTAAAACCGAGCCAACTTCTCGGGAGTTTAAAGGAATTGAAAGCGAACGGGGAGCGAGAAGGGACGAGGCAAGGGTCGCGGCGGATGAACAGAGAGGACGCGGCGGACATGGTGACGCGGACACACCGCGGCGATGCGAACCGGGTAGATGAACAGGGAGCTATCCCTGAGAAGATACGAGCAGGAAGAACGGACGAGAAATAGGACGCACACCGTATAATGCCGGCGCGATAAAAAGTATAATGAGAGGGGATCCAGCCGCTGCTGTAACTACAAAGGAATATTACAGTAAGATCTGTAAAGTGCAAAGCCGCAAAATAAACGAACCACGCGTAATGGGGTATCGGCGCTGTCCTCTATACCCAAGCCTCACCTGCACACGCGTGTAACTGCGTAATCGCTGGTTAAACAGACCTGCGGGATGACCGTGCTGCCGGAGAGCCGACCAACAGAGAAAAGTGAAAGAACCTGGGGGAAAAAGCCGCGAGACACCACACAAAGAACCCTCGATTCTCGGATATCGCCGCGCATCTTGCACACCGGAGGATGCGGCTCAATCCCCCCATCCCCCGCGCCAAACAAACCGTTTCTCTCTTTACGTTTGATCGCGATATTAACGAGTCCTTCTTCTGCTTCTTCTTCTTGCGCTTCTTATCGCCACTGGTCCGAACGATTGTTTTCGAGAAGATGATTGTGAAGACTTTTATTGGCAATAGCTCACCCGACATACCTTGTCCTGTCCAAATTTCTATAAAGGACTCCGTTGGATTTAGTTTATGATCTACCGAAAAAAGATGTAATGGGCACAAAGCTCAATAATGGACAGTTATCGAATTCTAACCAGTGAAAATTGACAGCGTTTGCATAAAAGATACTATTTTTTAATTTATAGTATTTAACACACGTGGCTAATAAAACATGTTACGAAAACTGACGAGACGTGTCAAGTGTCTGCGCAGAAGCTGGTCGTATAATAACGAACCGTGCGCAAAGAGGCCGAAGAGTATGCAAATTCTTTCTAGATAATACGAGTTTCCATTTCCGGTCGGACTCGACGGTCATCTATAATCTGCGGAGCAAATTCGAGCAAATATGATCCGCTTCGTGGAACAATCAGCGGGAATCTGATGCGTACGGTTGGCCCATTTTCGCAGCTGCGGCGCGGTAATGGTTTCGCTCTCGAGCGAAGAAAAGAAGAGAAAAAAAGAAGAACGAAGAAGCTAATCGTAAGAAAACGGGGATCGATCCTTACAATCATCGATGGTCGCTCGCTTCTTGTTGTTGGGTGCCGCACAAGGTCGCCGGCTCCAGCGTTGCAGAGCCCGAGAACGTGGCGATATAACGCCGTGGCACGAGGTTTCTAGGAGGTTGCCAGAGAAAAAGAGAGTGAGAACACCGCCGCACTGGTAGAAAACCGGATGCACACTTCTGCGCCTGTGCTGCACGGACCAGCGACCACCGCCGCTGCCATTAATAATCGAAGGTCCACGCGGATGGGTGGGTGGGTGGTTGGTCGATCTTCCCGACCCGGTCCGACCCGGTGCGGTTTACTTTCTTTGGAGCAACAATACTTAGAAATCCAGCGTGATACACTTGCCTGGCTGTCAATAGGGGTACGGGCACGGCACACCATGGGAAAGTCCGACTCCTCGGCCGGAGATCATTTCAAGACTATTCGAGCGAATCGGCTGGAACGCCTACGGATGGGTTGGCACCCTGCCCAGCCCTGTCCGTTCACATGTTCCCTTCTACTACGGTGCACGTACACGCGTTCGCGAAGCGTTTGCACGCCGGACAAGCGTGTTTCTGTGCCGTGCTTGTACTTGTATCTCCATCGGCGCTTATAATTGATGAAATGACACCGGGGTTGGAAACCATGGACGGCGACTATCGGAGCTACGCGATCGGAACCGCCTTGAGAAATCGCCCAGCGTTCTCGCGACCGCTTCACGATCCGAGAAACTGGGGGACCGGGACTCACCAACAAACTATCAACGTCCCGAGAGTTACGAGGCGAGAGAGGGTGCCGGAGAAGAACAACCGATGGAACCTCCAGCAAGAACGAACGCCTTGGTGGCCATTCTTGCCACGATCTTGATGAATATTAATTATTCCGATCGTCACGAGATCATGCTGATCGCAGCCTAGGGTGTTGTATTTCGTGTTTCATAACTAGACGTAGTGTAACTTGAAACAATAAATTGATTTTACAACAACGTCAGAGTATCAATCAATTTCTTACTATTTAATAAAATCACTAAGGAGAGAAATAAACTTCTACTTGGTTCCTAGGTCTTGCGATTAATGCATACAATTTTTATTTTGCACCAACCATTCTCTAACAAAAATTCGACGCTAAAAGCAGTCTACTCAAAGAATTCGAAAAAGAAATTGATAAGAAGTTTTGACACGCCAAGAGATTCATGATCATTTCAAATATACATATCTATTCTTATGCAACAACACGAGCTCTCAGGTGACCGCGAGATAAATATTTATAGTATACTGTCTCGTCACGAATTTATATAACAACGTATGTATACAATACAGGAACAAACGCTGGCCACAAGCAGCGCAATTGTCATGATCCAAGTTCCCTCGTCACTCTGTGCGTCGTTAAGCATCTTGGAAATAGAAAAATCCGCGAGCTACGATCGAGTTGAGCCTGTCCAGAAAAGCGACCCATTGTGAATCGTCACGCCGCATGGTTTTCGCGATGACAAGCTACATCCTAATCCCCGATCGATACAATGGGCGTCCATGGGATGTCTCAAGATGAACGCAATTTCAACGCAAACGCAACTAGTGCAACCCGTACTGCACCTGTTCAGTCAACGATGAATAAAACAAACCAACAATATTAACCCCCATACGTTCTTCAGGTTGAAAATCTACCCATTTAATATTTTTAAATATTTCCCTAAAATTTCCCTAAAATATTTCCATACAATTTTCTACTTTGCAACATAGGAATTAATTTGTCTGTTACCAGCGACCGCGGTTACAGAAGCCAGCTAGGTAACGGGCTTCCGGGTAATAAAGTGTTAACAAACGCGTCGACAAGCCTAACTGCGGCTGGTCTGGAGGCGCGGACAATGTAACAGATCTGCCGGTAAAGGCTGCAAAGTATCGTTGCACACTGCGAACGCATCGTTCAATCGGAAGCGGCACCGGGTAGCAATCGCACACGAGTCGTCAGTGTCTACGACCCGGCTCTTACCGATCCCTATTGACCAGTCAGAGTGTGCCGAAGACCCGCCGCCGCTCGGATACGAGGCGCGGGAAGTTACCAAAGGGAAGATGTATCTACCGGTGCCACCTAATACAAACCAACTTAGCCTTGATATAAGGATTTTCAAGCCGGAGCGGAGCCGAGAGAGCCAGGGGCCGAGCGGAAAGAGGAAGACGCAGATATAGGTAGTCTCGGGGAGAAAGGGAATAGTGAGAGTGTGCGCTTGGTCGGGACGAGGACGAGGATAATAGAGCAGAGAGAGAGGAGAGGAGGAAACATGGTGTGCAGCGCGGCAGGTAGAATCGTATCGGCAAATTGCAATCGACGACCGCCTTGTCAGCAACTCCTTGTGCCAAGAGGAAGGTGCTAGAAGGAAGATAGAGCGAGAGAGAGAGGTATACCAACCCGCGGAACAGAGATACCGAGGTTATCTACTATCCACCAAGTGATACGAATATCCGGCATTGTTTAGGTCTTCGGGGCTAAAAGCTATCGGTCCTGATCGTTCCGGGAATCGCAACCCGGTGTTTTCATTGATGCCTTCCGCTTTCCATACGCGTGGGCCGCTCGCGATCTACATGTATTTGTGCATACGTACACTGAAGTTGTCGGGGATAAGACCGGGTCAGTTCGCACACGTTCCCGGGGACGCAATAATCTTTCCCGGGCCATAAATCGCAATGGGTTTCCGCCGAAACAGCCGGCTATTATTTCGAAATAACGGCCGAACGGGACGGAAAGCGAACGGTAATTCGATGTTTTTTCAATCGGGTACCCGGGCTAAGGAATATTGATATCGGGACCGGTGAGATTTATGGCACGGGGATCGTTGAATACGCTCCAACGCAGAGGTGGGCATTATTTGGCGAAACAAATATTTCCAATACTATTTAATATTCTAGACTTTATTTTGCCTCAGATAAATTATTTTATTTTTAAACAATGACTGCATCAAATAAAATATTTTATTTTCAAACAATTAAAGACCACTCGAATAACCAGGTCACTAATCTGTCGTTGATTAATTTTCACCCCAATCAACGCGAGTGCTGCTGGGTAAATATCTTAATTGCTGATGCGCCTCACTTTATAATAATCGCGGTAATAGAATTAGAAAATGGGAAGTTAACTAGTCGCCAATGACATTCAGGTATTCGCGAGGTTTATGCGTGTGGCACGCAACACTCACTCGGCATCGTTCAAATTGGACTAGGAAAAAAAGGGATTAGTATGAATCGCTTCACTAATTGCACGCATATGTTTACGAGCTCGAGGAAACGCCATTATTCTGAGGCCTGGCAGTTAATGAAAGCGAGGGAAGCAGTGGGAGGAGACTAGAAAGACTAGTGCCAACCTTTTGCGGTACTAACGAGACTATGCACGCGGTATATCTGGTTTCATAGTAAAACGAAACTGTAATTCGTTTTTACCGACTCATTAGGGAACACAGATTTCCTCGTGCGTCGTACTTTTCCGCGTTCTAACCATTCCAGCCTCGCGGGCTTCGTCATACGCTGGATCATGTTCGAGCAGATTATATTTTCGCCGACTTAAATCAACTACCCAGAAGGGATACTTGAGGAGCTCGTAATTTTCTCATCGCACCCCAGGCTGACGAGAACGGATATAAAAAGTCAAATGACAGAACTTATTTTGCTCTTTAACATTTAATACAACTATAAAAAAAGTCTTTTTCCAATGAAAAAAGTGCCTATGTTATTATCAGTTGGTGTTCATTATTATAAATCACGTTTGATCGCGCTCCTATAAAATTTATAAAGTCTGACATAGGCTATTCAATTATGTATGAAAATGACATAAATCAATTTGTTTGAAAATTATCTAAAATCATGAAAATTTTTAAACTTCAACGCAATAGTTTGGAAATTTTGCAGACATCATTTTCTCACCAAGTCCCACAATTCAAGAATTGAGAAAAAATCGAAAAATATGGACTACCTCGGACAATCAGCTCGCAGAGTGAGTCCCAGATATTCTGTCCCACCCTGTATAGAGTTGCCCGAGGCTGTTGGGGAGCCGGAGGAAGAAAATCGGTAAGGGAACATTTCCAATTTGAAAGGATCACGTCGGACGTACCCTATCGTTCAGCGGAGAGTCAGCGCCGATCGAGTGGAAACGTCCACCTCCCTGGCACGAAGCAGAAGTAACGTTAGCCGAGGATTCAGATGCGATCGTTACAATGTCGGCCGAGACAGAGTGGCGTAAGTCGCGGTCGCTCGTCGGAATAGATGTTACCGTCAGCCGCCACAAGACACCTCAGCCATCACGCGGAACGAAATCATTTATTTAACGAATGGAACACGCGGTTATTCATCGGCGCAGTTTTTCTTCTAGCTGCACCCCGCATTAGCGGGCGATAATCTCCGGGGAACGAACCTCGTTACTGGGAAAATTAATCATTTTTGCATATCCCTCAACGATCGGCTCAGCTACCATATTTTTTCCCTTCGGTTCAACATCGATATGACCTCAACTATGAATATTTCATGTTTCTGCTCTATATTAGATTATCCCGTAAAAAATATTTCAACTAATAAATACAAATATTTGCAAATACTATTTCGCACAATTCTGTTACATATGAGAGAGGGCGGCCCTTAGGAGTTTGATAGGTGTGAGGCTCTAATTGTTATAATCAGGAATGTCCTCCTATTGGTTTGCTGTGGCGGTCATTCCCAATCAGCAAGGTTTCGTTGTATGTCCTTGAGGTAGAGCTAACCCGGAAGACGGCGTGGGGCGCTACCTGAACCTAGCGAGCGAGATGGTCACCGACCTTCAACTAATTTCTTCGTAAATGCATAAAGATCCCCACTCTACTAAGCTATGGCGATCAAACGAGCAAAAAATCATGCAAGACAATGCGATCTGTTTTATATTTTAGAATGTTCGCCGATCCCTGTGATTTTCAAAGGTTGTTTTGGAGAGGACACGATCTGCATGGTTTTTGTATGGGTCTCCTATCATCTATCGCGTTCATGGTCGATATCACGTGAATTTCCGGATCGAGAGAGTGCCTTCTTCATTGCGAGGAGAGATTACCGAGGGCAGATACTAAGGAAGGTTCGAGACCATCCCTCCGCAACGGTGAAATGCTGGTGCAACATGGCGAACGTAATGGACGATCGTTCACGAACGGCTTTCACACGATAAACAATCGATACCGACGTGCTGTTGTTAATCCGGAATTATCGTCCTGAGGCAGGGTGGAGACTGTTATCGAGAAACCAGGAAGCAATTCGAAGCCCTTTTCTTCGGGAGAGCTATTCTTGATGCGTATCACTAACGTTCCGCAAATTGTCAAGCTGTTCCATGACTTAGTTCCTTTCCGTCAACAATTTTAACCCTTTGCACTCGAGTGGTGACTCGGAGGCGTTACTATTTATCGTTCTACCATTATTTAAAATATTTGTTGCATTATTTAATAAGTTACCAATTCTATTTAATATTTTAATAAACCGCTGAAAGTATTGTACGATGTATTGTATCCAACTTTATAACGATCAAATTAAGAAAATCATATAAAACGGAAATATTTCAGGCCGCATGAAAAATTCGGTTTTCGAATTAAAATAGCTCCGAGTGCAAACGGTTAATCCCATGCGTTGGCATTATTTGTCCACAGATGCTCACACCATTATTTTGCATATTTACGATTCTTCCTTTATAAGACATCCGAGTTCTCGGTATAATACCAGTATCTATGCAATACCGTTATCGGTACAATGCCGGTATGTATGAAATACCGGTATCGGTTTTGGCATGGTACCGATTTCGGCATTATACCGGTATTAAGTCCCTGATCTAGATATCGTTGATTATTCCGAGAACCTCCGCGATCCCGAGGGCTAAAATGTGCAATGCACGAAGGAAGCGGCCTTGAGAAACGCCACGGAAGCGTAGCCTAGCTCGTCGATGGTACTTGCGACGCGAGCACAATGGACAGAATGGTTTCTGTCCAGATGGGGACGCTAAAGAAGAACAGTATAGTGCGGGCAGGAGAAGTTGTAGACATAGGAAGAAGTCCAAGAAGAAGAAGAAGAGGAAGAAGAAGAAGACGAAGAAGAAGAAGAGGGAAAAGAGAGACCATCCGGTGTAGTTGACTGAAAGAGGACAGAGCTACGGAGGAAAGGGATACCCGAGCTTCGGCAGACCACAATAAATAGCCGTGGTATCGTGTTGCGAGTAATTGAACGGAGCTTCATCCGCGGTGCATTAAGTATTGAAAACGTGCTGGATCCGGTGAGACAGCGGAGGCAGGAAGAGGAAAAGAAGAGAAGAGAAGGGGTCAGAGAATGGGCAGGAGAAGAGAAGAGGATCGAAGTTATGTTCCGTATGCTGTCCGTTGTTGTCCAAGGGTGTGTACGGTACACACGGTGCAGAGATCTCCCCGAAGAGGTACCCGAAGAGAAACTTCTTTCGCTGGCGGCGCATAATGGCGCTGATCTTGACCACTCTACGGTTACGTGAGGGCAATACCGTATTGTTATTTGTTGGGTTAGGCAGACTGGCTTGCTTCCAGATCAAGTACCCGCGTGTCTGCGATACAGCTGGAATAATATCGCGCGAGCTTATTGTTGCCGCTCGTCGTAGATAGATCATTCTATTATCGAGATAGGGGATACACGCGCGAGCCAGCTCGAATGTTACACGATAGCGCACACGTTCCCAGCGGACTCGCGAGCTCTCTGCCACGGATAGTCCTCTCGCTCCCTTTTGCTCGACTTCGTCCTGTTACTCTCTGATTGATTTCACGCGTGTGCGCGCCAGCTTCTGTGGCGGATCAGACACCGTTTGTCCCTTGATTGAAACGCTCGCGAGCGCTGATGAACCCGAGCAAATCGAGTCCGGCCACCGAGGCGGCCGAAGAAAGTGGTCCCGCTGACTACGGCGTACGCTTATTTTCTGATCGGATTTTTTTTCAACAGATACGGAATCAGCGATAGCGGGATTCTAGAATTGGCATCGAATGATGGATACGAATCGTTAAGATGATATCTTCGCGTCTACTTCATCCTTTTGGTTGCACGCAAGCCTGCCTGTCTGTTTGCCTGGTTGCTAGCTAGTCTGCCTGCCTGCCCGCCTGGGTGATCCACTGTATCGCTTAAGTATTCATTTCGTTCTTCTCAAATTGACGATACATCATGCTCCCTTATACGGACCCGCGATACCGGACAGCGTCACGTGTGCCCTGACATCTCCAAGAGGATTAAAATGAAATAGAAGAACGTACGCGATATTTCCCGTGGCTTACGTCACTCGACGATTGTATCGGAAAGATTCAATGAGCTATCGGTGCTTCTGTCCTTGAGCAACGATCATAATAAACTACATCTTCCTATATCACTTCGGCAACTTCGGTGACACAGCTTCGAAATTTTACTTGGTCGGCGTCGCACACTGGGCTGAAACGCCAATCTAACTGATAACAAGTTGTACTTTTAAGTTTTTTAAAAAAATATTTTGCAATTAAAACAATCGTGCAGCGAAGGGTTAAGAAATACTCCGAGCATAGCTCAAGTCACAATCGACGCGTTCGAGAAACTTGTCATTAGACTGGTAACACGATGTTCCGACGATTTCCACGGAATGGGCCCACCGATCGATACAGTCGAGTCGAACATCGAAAAGACCGAAGATCATAACGTTGTAACAGCTTGCGTAATGGCTAAATCGCGTAACGACTCTTCTGATTACATGTATTCGTCGAAGGATTCGCTTCACGGTGGCAGAATATGCTCATCTTTCGAAGCGGCGACGTTTCCGATGGCGAAATCCGCGAGGTGTCGGCGATTAGATTGAATTAGGTTGTGCGCAAGATTGCTTCGTGCGCTTTCGGATCACGGTTTGCTGCTGAACTGTGAGAAACCACTAAACTTTCATCCGTTCGTTCTTGGTTAATCCCGTAATCAACGAGACCAGAAAGCGAATTCTTATTAAGATTCGAAGCAGTGCGGCCCAGCGCGCCGGCGACTCCTGGTTACTTCTCTCGCGCAGCCCATTTGCATCTAGTATCGTAGATCCTCGCAAACGATACAACCCGTTGCTACGGTCAGCGGCTACGAATGGCTACGGATTTCTTTTCAGGATGTGAAAAACAAAGACACGAGAAGAAGGAACCTCGTGCTCGATCGCCGAGAAACTATCCGGAAACGTAATCGGCCCAACACTTTTTCCACATCCAAGTTTTTATGAAAATCTCTACTTTCTTTGACTACAGAAAGGCGCAAAATGGAGTAGGAAGCAAAGAGAAAACAGAGAAAGGGTGGAGAAAAAAGACATGGAGGGTAAGGAGAGATAAGGACAAAAAGAAGAGGGGAATAAAAATAATAAATAATGAAAAAAAATGAGGAAGCCTCTTTAGAATGAAAAAAATTAATTATATAAAAAAATTGGTACGGACAGTGTGTGCGTCACAGGCGCGTCACGTGGGCACGTGCCTATGGAATGTATCTTTGCATCGGTGAATAGTCGCCGCGGAAAAGGTGCAAGCACCGCGCGATGATCCTGAGAGGTCTCCAGGCTTAACTAACTGCGTTCCTTATCTAAATGGCAATAATAATTGGCTGTGAAGCGTATCCCGTATCGATACCCCGACAAACGTGCGATGCACTGCCATGGGAACAATGCACCGTCTGACTTATAGCGCGTTCGGTATATAGAAGGCGTTCAGACGGAGAGAGTTCTCGGAGATGATAGGTGCGAGGTACACGTTTCTGAAACGAGAGGGGGATAATTCGGAATTATCATTCACGTCTAATCGATAATAGGCTTCGTACTTACTTAAACTAACCGTCAAGTGTTTGCCTATCGAGTGCAAAGTCAGTAGGACTCGCACATTTATACAGGGTAGGGTAATAACTATGTCCACCTTGAAACAAATTTATAGAAATTTGAACAGCACATCGTCTGTCGGGCAGCTAGTTTTTAAATAAAATTACGACAAAATCATTTGCAAAAAGATGAATTTGATCCGTGTAAAGGTTAATTTCAAGTGCGAAGTTTGTACCGCAATATTCCTCGAGTCTGAATGACGTCTAACTGAATGGAACTGCGGGTATATGATCGGCTTTCTAACAGTTCGCTAATTAGCAGAACGAATCACGTAATGTTTGCACCAATTAGCGCATGAGCGAACGCAACAATGGCATCGCAATCGTGCTTTTCTAAGTAATTGAGAGACATGTCTAGCCGTGATACAGTTAACAATAACTTGGAACGTTTTATTTCCAGGGAAAAGTGATATTACGTTACCCACGCGCCGATTTTTCGCAATGGTGACGAGTCGGACGTTGACCTTCTTGCTTGGTACATTCTCGTTCCGGCAAACAGAGTGTAACAATGATTTATGTTTTAGAAATACGATATTCTTCACATTCGACTAGGATAGGAATGTTGCAACTACAGCAAAAAAAATTGGATTTTCTCCTTCTAGAATCGTGGAATCGATCACTGTGTGGTGTGTAGATCGCACGTCCTTTTGTCAGCGAATAGATATCGGCGGAGGTAGCCACTTAACCAAAGGATCGATCGCTTCTTCGACCGCGTAGTTTCACCCGCGTATCTCTCTCTCTCCCTCTCTTTGCCAGCTGGGGTAATTGAGTTCGGCGAGTGCGCACCGACAAAGTAAACCGTGAGGTATCACGGTACCGGGCGACGTCCCGCGGCCGTTGTCTCATAAAGATTACACGGTGCACGAGTTTCCATAAATATTCATGCTTCCATAATTGCCCTTCCTGCTCCCCGCGCGCCGTTGAATAACGACCGTCCAACGAGAATTCAGATTTACTGGCGATCGCCATCGCCGAGTGATTTCCAGCCTTTCCGCGCGCTGCGAACGGCGAGAGCAAGTGCGCGCGATCCAAGTTCCAATGGTTCGCGGGATCGGATCCGATCCGATGAATTCGGACGGCATCGACGATCACATCGACCACCACAGACGGATCGCGTTACGCTCTATCGAGATCGACTGACAAGACCCCGGGAGCAGGAGATTTTCATTTCGTTCCTCTCCACCGTGGGAGAAAGTCCCGTCTGGTCGGATCGCGGGCTGATTGCCTCGTGCCGAAGCGGATTCTCAGTTGTCCTGAGAACTATCTTCTTACCGTTGGCTGCGCGCGATTAATGAAGTTGTAACTTTGTTCGGGAGATACTGCTCAGAGATTGGCTCGAGCAGACTGCCGATCTTTAGGCATTCGTTGCTTATAACGATCGAATTCGACTCGTCCAATCAATACTTTCAGACAACTCAAGTTATCAAGCAGTCGATGATTATCAAACATTGACGATCGATAATCGGGATTATTTGAAAAAATTGTAACGTTGTCCTACGAAACAACTTTCGTAGCAACACTTTTTTTGATAACGATAACGCCTTCCGAGATATCCTGCTGTACTCACTTAAAAAAGACACCCTGTATATATTATACACAGTGTTTCTGCTCTGGTGGATACGAAACATGCAATTTGGTTGAAATAAGACTTTGTTTTCGCGAGAATTGGATTCGTGTATTCGACAAGTTCTCGCGCAGTAGCGGAAGTAGAATCGGATGACCATGGTCAGACGCGTCAGACACGTCTGTATCTACTCGACGAATCTTCCAATTCATTTTTTTCGAGAACCTCCTATAAATAATATGTGGTTAAAATTTAGTCAAAAATAAGAAAATACATCGTGGATAATATATCTCGCAGAAATCGGGGTCAGAGAACAATTTACTTCGTCGAAAAAAGTGATTGTACGATTCGTTAAGTTACGTCTTCTCATTATAGGGTGAAACTACTTATTATATTACAGTGCTACTTACAAAGACGTCAGCGTTGCTTAAGGATAGTACATCTCGAATGATATTTGCATTCTTACCTGTAACACACGAAAAACATAATCCGTTAGCAAAATTCCTCTTCAGATGAAAGAAAGGAACAATGGCAATTTGTTGATTAATTTAACTAATTGACAGACAACGAATCTAACGTCGTTGCTGAACAAATCCGTTGTCGATTAAATTGGTTTTCGGTGAAAGGACAAGCATAGTAGAATAGATTAGGCGAAAAATTGTAGGCTATAAAGTTTTGGTCGCAGTCGAACGCGGAGCGCACCGTGGCGTAATTGTATTCACGAGTCGGTGGGTACAGTCTATCAAAGAATTTGTCCGCGTGGTCAAGAGGGCTGCGGAGAGATAACCGTGCACGATATATCGCGCTAATTCAATGTCTTCTCCGGCGCATTTACTTTCGTTGCAGCTGGTTGGCTGGCATTCCGATTGCGCGACGGAAGGAGGGGAGCCAACGAAACGAGAAAAGAAGCAGAAAAAGGGACGAAACGGACAGGTCTCTGCGGTCGCCGACGCTGCGCCTTGGCGAACAGAGCCGAGCAGAGTCGAGCAGCTCCGAGCAACGCGAAGCCGCTTGTCTCGGCTTGGCTTCGCGCGACACAAAGTGGCTTGGGGCTTCATTGGCTTGGCTCGGCTCTGCTCGTCGGAGCGGTGCGGCACAACTAATGTTTCCTCGGGACAGGTCAGTTACACCACGAAAACGTACACCACCTCCGTTGATATTGGGCCCCGAACCACAGGAATTGTCTCGAAAGACACGACAATCGTTGCGCCACGGGGAAGAAAGGAGCACACGAGTGTGCGGTCGCGGTGTCGGTCCTCGGTTGTAGGCCGGAGAACGGCCTTTAGGAAGTGCGAAAGAGAGTCGGGACGCGGTGCCTCAACTACCTGTAACCACCTGTAACTACCTGTAATAACCTGCTTTTCTTGCAACACTTTCACGTGTTCAAGATGGGATGGACTTTCGATGGATCGTCCATGTGTCGTCATCCGGTAACGAGCTCTCGGTTTCCCGCTCGCAATCCACTCTCGATCGGCGAGCACACCGTATTCGTCGATCGAACGTCCTTATTAAAATAAGTGGGCTCATTTCTACGTGGCACCCCTAACGGAGTCGTCGCAACACGTCCGACGAAAATGCGTTTCGTTTTTGTCCAGACGAAAGAATATTGGTCAATTAGAGCTGGAATTAACGATCCTTCGGAGAAAGCTTCCATTGATCATCGACGATCCGTAGATCGCCATTGCGCCAACTCTACAGAATCCTCCTATTTATTACTCGACTTCTACGATTTTTTCGGGAAATGGAGATAGTCCATTCAAGTGTACCACTGTCGCGCTACCGTTACATTTTATAATTTACAACTTTAATGATCAACGAATAAAACGAAATCTTCTTTTCTCTGTCACTGCTTCATATAGTAGAAATATAATACTACAACAAGTATATAAAATTCCTATAATTTCAATAGAAGCCACACGAGGTAAGCGAGGTACATCCTTTTTAATGACAAATTGCAGGAAATGCCATAATTGTTTTGATAAAAGGGTAATTGCTCAATTGCGTAAATAAACATTTGAAAGGAAAACAACGCATTTAGGGGAACGCCGCGCCGGCAGTGATTAGAGATAATTGGACCGCGGATTTCATGGACTCGTAACAAAAACGAGTTTTTCAACTCAATTTCAAATGGCGGAACGATTAAAAGGCTTGAAAAATGTCGATACGTTATTTTCGATTTCCCAAGGTCATTAAAGAGAGATAGAAATTTCTGTAGGATTACTCGGCAATCGACGCAGACAATTTTGATTTTACATAAAGATTCGCAGCCCAGCGATAATGTACGCGCGGAATTCTCTCCTCGGTGGGGAAATCGGGTCCTTTTCGAATGTCCTTGTTCCGTGTCAACTATCCCGGTGACTTCATATTCCGAACGAAAGACCACATACTTGCGCGTCTCTTTTTTTTTCGTTCCCCATCCTCTGTCCCTTTCTTTCGCTCGTTTCTCCGCCCCCTTTCCCGTTTTTCTGTCTTTCTTCGCGTATTCCCCAGTGTGTTTCTTTGAGCCGATGCACGCCGCACAATTTGCGCTCACGAGCCTAATGCTTCCCGGCATTATGCTAATTTCTTCCATCGAGGCTCGGAGATATTTGCGCAATTGAAGAGTTCGCTACGTGAGGACGCGCTCGTGACCACCTGCGTCCCTCTCCACCCGATATCGCGTTTCTTTTTATTTAATTACACTGGCACGCGGATCTCGCCGGCTTTTCATTCACCTATCGCTGTACACACCGTGAATCAAGATGGTCGCCCCTACCGGACGAGCATTACCAGCCACGCTATAAATAGTATTCGCAAAAATGTCACCTATCCTTCATCGACACTTTCATTCAAATATACGGTTGTTGCATATCATACTGAGAAACACCATTCAGAAAATTAATAGCTTACAATAGAAATTTATTAGTAACGAATATTTATTTATATAGATTAAACACTTTTCATTATATCAAATTTTGTTTAAAGTCTTATATTTATTTTTCTTATTTCAATTTGCCGAATGATAAGCTAATTTACAACGTGTTACACGAGACGGCCATTCGAGAAGTGTGAGATGAAGGGTTCTCGGTGTATAATAACCATCGCATTATTACCCTTGGTGGATTTAGTTTTCTAACGAGGAAGGGTAGCTTTGTTTCAGAACGAACTATCAGAAATTGCACGAGAGGCATTATAACCAGTGCCAAGTTTCGTGTGGCACGCGAGAGATTACTTTCTAGAGCTCTCCGGCATACCTTCTAGTTGGAGAAGGTTTCCTTCGGGTCTAGGAAACGTCCGGATATGATAATAAGCGATGCTCGCGCGAACGTTGTACGTCGAGCACGATTCAAACCCTCAGGGCTACGTACCAGGCTCGCATCAACAGCTCGAAGAACCAATCCACTTCCCTGAAGTCGCTGTCACGACCACCGGGAACATCTCTGTTCCCCGGGATCGTCTTTTAAATCCTCGTTGCGCCTTTTCCGACAGTCACGCCTCTTCGATTCGTTTCTTTCGGCGAGAGGGAAGCAACCCAACGCTCACGATACCGCCACGTTTTCAGCAAACTGTCAGTTCTCGCAACGGCACTTTCCGACTAACGTTATACACGGGTTGGATCGGCTATTTAATGACATCTATCTCGATGACAAACCACCAAACGTATTTCGGCTTTTCGTCGCTATTTTTACTAGTTCCATAATTTTTCCGAGTTCTCTAATTTGCAATAATTCTAGGGTGAAAGATGACGATTAACTTGGTGTAAAATAGGGTTTTTGCGAGACCTATTTTACATGGGATCGACTAGAGTACTGAACGCAACCGGTAAAAATCGTCAAGCAAAGATTCGACGCTAATTACCTTTTTTTTACGGGATTGGACGTCTGTATAGAGTTGTACGAGGAATGTTGGTGACAGTGCATTGGACGTCACTTCGTTCGCTTTTTCCAGCGATTTTGCGTTGTTGCGCGCCACAGCCGCCACGCGCTTTTCGTTTTTTGCGTGATCGGTATACCCAGAGAGACCTTGATCGGACGGACGCGATGGCGTAGAACGAGTCTGCGGGCATTATCAATCACGGGCTTAATGGTAGCTTCAAATGCATCCTCTATCTAACTGAACCCACGGTTTTGTATCGGTCTGCGAGCGGACCGATCTCTCTCTCTCTTTCTTTCTCTCCTCCGTTCTGCCATTTGCCGTTTTACGCGATTCGAATTTTCCATGGATCCACATAAACTTTATTATAGTTTTTGCGTTGTCCTTCTGTCTTCGACACTAACGCTTACGTTGACGCGAGAGAGTACAGTTATTTCTAATTCACAGTGTTTATAAATGCAGTCTTATTAGATAATTCTTTACACACAATTACGGTATATTAGTACAGGGTGATTTTATTTGAGAAAGTAAGTGAAAAATGAGAGAAAGTCGGGCTAAAAATTCGGTACGACAACGCGTCGATCATGACCAACCAATTTTCGAAGACGAAGCAACTGAGAAAATCTTATCCGCTCTGTTTACTTATTCTTGCAAATGTACTACTCTACGCACGCTTGTACCACCCATCTTGAGATATCCCGTGTAAAACAGGAATTTCTAGAAATATCCAAAGTCCAACGATCAACGCTTCGAGCACCGAGCACTAAAAATGTTTTCCTTAGGGTAAAGTAGCCTATTAAAAGACCTCTTCTAATATGAGACTCCTCCTTATCTCCAATACAGAACTCCCGGATGTATTTTAGCGATGCTGTTTTGTTCCCTAACTAAACATTTGTTAGTTGTTTTATCCGCGCAACGCATCTCGGCGTTGTAAGCAAATAAGCGTCTTCAAAGGGCATATTTTCAGAATCCATACAATTTCTACAGATGTACCAAAAAGCATTTTTGTGAATTTTCGTGAACTACGATTATCTGTTCTAATTAGTGGAATATGACTTCGACATTCGAGGGAAAGTTACAGCCCTATTCTAGATTGGAGAGAGAGGCACGCCAATCTAAAATACGGTTTTAGCAAAAACTCGATCCCCCTGTAACCGGGGCTGTTCCGTTCAGCCGCATTCCACTGCGAAACGCGTTCGGCGTAGAAGGTATTCTAGCCCTGGCGTTATAAAGAAAATTTGCGTTGTAACAGCGAGCGCGCGCGCGCGCGGCACAAAAGGGATGGGGAGAATAAATCAAAACGTCCTCGGTAATTCGCGGCCGGTCGACACGCAAAAGAAAGGCTTAGGTAAGGTATCAGGGTTCTGCTCGGCATGAGAAATCGCCAATTTTCCCACGAGGAGCGTTCAGGAGAGCTACTGGGACCGCACGGCCGCGGCTGGTGAAGTCGCGCGCTCGCGGACGCGCCTTAAGGCCGTGACTCGGCTCGGTTCAACTCGGCTCAGCTCGTCTCGTCTCATCTCGTCCGCGAGTTCGCTTGTTCCTCCTTCTATATCGGAAATATAATTGGCGCTTTGCAAATCCATTAACCGGCATCGTGTGGCAGGTGGCGTTCCAGCGATATTACCGCCGGTAGGCCTGTGCTCGCTTCTAATTCATAGTTTCATGCTTTCTATTGCTTAAAGACTTAATGGAGGCCGCGCACGCACGCTTCTCCGCCAGCGCAAGACTATCGTCGTCGCGCGGTGTACCCCCGGCCCACCAGAAAAAAAACCATGCCACTTCCGTTCGAGAGACATCGAAAAGCATTTGCAACATTTACATGATGCGGTGCAAGATCACGCCGTATGCTGATTATACCTTTCGCTTGTGCGTTAACGTCCACACAGGGTAGAATCTTCGAAAGCATGTGTTGCAAATTCTTCGAAATACCCTCCGGCCGTACCAGATCCGCGCACCGATATTTTCAGCTCCGGAATCTATTTATCGTCGAACTCAGAACCGTTCTGCTGAAATAGAGACAACAAGACAACTGGCAGGTACCGATCTAGCTCTTCCGTCGCTCGGGGCGAAAGTCATTTTTCCCGGCCATTACATTTAATTATGACGTGTATTATAGATGTTTGTTGAATAGTAAAAGCATATAACGAAACGAAATAGAATATGTGCGTAATATCAAATGAAATATATTTTACTTTCTGGCTCTACCAACATTTAATGATAAATAGTCCAATTTATTTTTAAGTATGTGTATAATTTTGAGAATGAAATATTATTAAATATAAATTATCCTGGAAAAACGTACCCCTTTAAAAGTTACAATAAAACCATTGATAAATCAACATACTGTTCGAATAAACATAATGCAATGATTTCTTCTGAAATCTGAGAACAAATGAATTTTTAAGTCGGAGAGATATTCAGACGTCACATCCTGCACGCGTTGATATTTGCAGCCGCGTGAATTTCGCGTCACGTGAAATCGCCCCCCATTTTATCTCAGTTCTTCGACCCGCCCGACTTTCACTCGCGGCAACGGTCATATAAAATCAGACCTAACGAGCGTACGCAGGTTATATAACATCCTACTACATTCACTCATGAGAGATCTCCCTCTTTTTCCATAGCGAGCTCGCGCGTGTGCCTTCCTCTTTAATGCAAAAAATCCGTGGCGACGAACCTCGCGAATTCTGTCCGAGAAACATAATGCGACAACCTCACGCACCCGCAACCAACGCACTATGGTCTGGAAACCCGATTTTCGTGGCCAAAAGTCAATTTTTCAAGATTAATATATTGAAAAATTTTTTAAAATAATTATTTAATGATTTAATCTTTATTACAATTTTGATCGAGAAAAATTATCTACTTTCGTTGTTGGATCTCAGCGAAGTCTGTCGCGTAACAAAAGCAGTTTCCGCGAGAATCCGGGTGGAACAATCGTTGGAAATTAGTTACGGCGAAATCATTAAACGTTATCATTCGATAATATCGGTTAGGAACGAATCGTAATTCTTGTACCGGCATTCGTTTGTCGGCTAACGAGTACGGTAATCGTCCTCGATCAGCCGGACAATTATTTCGGTAGATTTCCAACAACGGCAATGGCGCGGCCTGCCGCCAGCAATTCTTCTCTTTCACCCTTTAACAACATATTTATTTCGTCTCGGACACGTACAAGTAAACCATCGAACCGGGTACGGTCTTTTTGCTCGAGCGAGAGAGAGATTTTTTTCGTTGCTTTTCTACCCGCGAGCCCAAGAAATAACAGTCGGTGCTAATCAGCTGTGATTGGCGCACGGAAT
This sequence comes from Lasioglossum zephyrum, assembly GCA_028455615.1. Lineage (NCBI taxonomy): Eukaryota > Metazoa > Arthropoda > Insecta > Hymenoptera > Halictidae > Lasioglossum > Lasioglossum zephyrum. The sequence goes on along the minus strand of CM052322.1, from coordinate 11,533,753 downwards.
AAAATGTGGAGATACCTCGTTCCCCGTATTTCCTTCGGTAAACCATACCGTCGGGTAAATCTTCACCGGTGGTGGTATATAATTACTAAGATTATACATATCAACACAACTAGAGCGAAAAACACTGACCCGGTTGTTAAACCGCTGCGTGCGAGTTGTATCGGCTATCTTGCAGGTTGGCGAAGTGCGCGCGCCCGTTGCTGCTGCCTACTGTCTGCTGTTGCTAGTGTTGGTGTACCTTCACTCTCGGTCGTCCTATTTATAACCAAGGATCGAATTCCATCCAGATTGGAAAAGGTAACTGGATCGACTTGACTAGATCGATCGGCCCGCGAAAAAAACGGCTGGTCGTGCTTCGACGCGCGCAGCACACCGAAAATTCTTTTCCCCTATTCATCGAGCTCGCTGATTCGTTTCTTAACTCACACCGGGTACCCCCCTCCGACTCCTTCTTTCAACCGAACAACTAATTTCTAAATTAAAAATTTTTGAAATTGGTGTACATATGAAATGCATTAGAATTCTTAGAAAATTCTAAGCATTTTATTCAGATTTTATAAACAAAATGAATTTAATCTTTGAGAAAAAATATTTTTCGAAGTAAATTCGATTAAAGTGACACCGTTCCAACACGTTACAGCGAAATAGAAAATCCGTAGACCGTATGACGTGCGCCGATAGGTGAACAATGATGCTGCGAAGAAGGAAAGGCCTCGGCCCATCAAAACCGGCGACAGCCTCGTAAAACACGATACACTCGGGGACGAACAGTAATTACGACTTTCACCAAAAGCCGAGGGTACCAATTAATCCTTCCTAGGAGGAATGTAGATGCACAAGAACGAGCTACATATCATCTGATTTATAATGCCGCGCACTAAAAGGCATTCGCCCTAGGAAGCGCGTTCTAATTGGAGGTATGTTTTTCCCGATCGGGGTCGCCGATGTAACGCGCGGCGGGCACACGCGTGTCTCGTACATGCGCGGACCGCAATTTATGCCCGGTTATGTCGTGTGTTTTAAGGGATCGTCGCTCGACCGTAATAATTTACGAGCGGTAAACCGGAAAAGATGGAATATAACGCGTGTGTAACGTCGACGTCAGCGTCAGTCGTTCGCTCCTGATTAACTGGGCCGGTGAACTCGTCGCCGCCTAAAGCGGACATCTGTATTTCTGCATTACATCAGAACGGTCGCCGTGTGCCGCGCAACTCTGATCCTCTAATCGCCTACCACGCTTCAAGGATAAATCAATTTATAATTGATAAAATTACAACCGTTACAGTCCCAAGATATATCCTCGCATTGAGAGACAGGAGCCCATCAATCCTCTAAATTGAACGCCATCGTCGTTTCGCAACGACACACCCTTCTTTAACGGTTTAAACATTCGAAACAAGTATCTACCTAACGCCTACACAGGTGACTAATTATTCTTCAAGTGGACTATAAACTTCTTCAACCATCCAAGCTAAATACTTCGCCGAAAGCTAAACACCCCCTATTAATACATTCCCTGCAGTCGAGCATACCACAATAGCACTTCCGTCGTTAATACGCATCGAAACGTACATTTTATGACACAGCTGTCATCGATAAGCGATTCTAAGATATACTACCATACGAGGATATCTTATTGACAATTTAATTGGTTCTGTTTACGTTTTGTCGTTACGGAGCTATCCAGACTTTATTTAAAAACATTTTTACTAGAAATGTTGTGTTCGTTTGAAAATTAACTCTTTGATTCCTACCGAGAGGATGAAACAAGAAAACGGTACTCACCACATAACGATGACCATATTGTATCATACACTTGTACACTTCCGGCGTGTCGATAACAAACAACGCGGTTATCACGGTCACTCACGGAAACCCACGTGTGTTCATTTTCGCTCTCATTATACTACTGACACCGTGGTCGAAACCTTGGATCCGCGAGTTACGGCGGGGCGGTGGGGTAGCTACCCTCGCGAATTTTTCATTGGTGGAGAGGGGCCAGAGACCCGAACAGAGTCCCCGACGATTGCCGATTGCCCCCGAATTAGGACCGGAGTGGAGGGGATAGGAGACGACTGGTCCAACGCCCCGTCGATTAAATATGACCTTTTTTTGTTTAAGGGTGGTGGGGGAATCCTCTTACGCACACCCTTTGGTTGGATGGTGGTTGGAGAGGGTAGTGAAAACTTCTATGGCGATTGTACACCTGTCTGTTTCTCGTTCGCATGGTTAAACTCGGCTCCCCGTGTTTATCGGAACAGCGTTTCACCTCGGAGCGTGACGGATCAGACTCACTCACTGCTCATCAATTGTGTACTTAGTGTGCCTACAGGGTGTTTCACTTGAAAAAAATTCTTTAACGACAATAACGAAAAATGGAATTGCCACCGCGTCCTTGTTACCCGTAGAATGGCAGTCGGTGATCCTTGAGGCGCAAGTATGAATATTTATGCGTGCGTGCGCGCACAGTTGGCCAGAGGGGGGCAAAACGGTGATGCCGAAGCTAGATCATTACGACTCGAAGTCTCCTACTTGACCAACATACTACGCGTCCACTCGAGCACAATTCGTCCCTGAGTATACATTGCTTTTTGTTCTCGTCGTGCATGGACGGACAGTGGTGCGCGTTGATAGCGGGTCCCCGTATAAAAGGAGAACGGCGGGTGGGGGGTTGACTATCTCACCGCATTGAAATCGAATGATTATCGATACGGCCCCGCCGCGGCGTTTCTCCTTTTGTTACTGTTGATTTTCTTATCTGGACTTACTGCGAAAGTAATCATTGCGAGGCACGTCCTTTGCCCTGTGTTTGCGCGCACGCGTGCGTGCAACGGTGTGTGCGTGTTCCCGTTCGCGCGTGTGCGCCCCGCGCGTCAAACGAACGAGGATAATAAACCTCTCGCAGAGGCATTGTTCGTAATAAAGACGAAGCGTACCGTGCTCTTTTCAACCGTGGATCGTTCGCACAATCGTTATAGAACCCGGCGCGCTCGTGTCTTGTTGAAAGGGAAATCTTATTCCCGCGCGTTCTGTTTGCTCTTTTGCGAGAACCACTCGCTCGCCACGGAGGAAAAAATGAAAACTCGGTATGTCTCGAGCCAAGCTGTCTGGAAAAATGCCAGTTGAGAATAAAAAAAACTTTTTATACTTTGGTACTTGAATGACAATTTCGATGTTTCCGCTGAGAGATGTATCTCTCACACTGTACAGACGAATGGTTAAATATAAAGAATAATTGTATCAACCATCCAATCATTTGGTCAACATGTGTAGAACATCTGTTTCGTCTTGGAACGGAACAAGATGCGAGATAACTTGATCTCGAGTTTTCCTGGACGACGGCGACACAATCGCGTGTCCGATTAATCCCGGTAGCTAATTAGTGATATTTTCTCGAGGCAGGTAAGGGGATAGATCACCGGCGAGCATTACGCGTGCGGAAATAAATCGCACACGGTGTGTGGAGCTCCGGCGCATCGCAGAGCCGGCGTGGAGCGGCTTGGCGCACTTAGCGCGGCTCCGATCCCCTTTCTGGCCGCTGGCCGCTGGCCGCTGGCCGTCAGGTGTCAGGACCGGTGAACAGTCTCACCTCGGTACCGGGCCCATCACCGGGGCCCACCGTGCGAGTCCCTGCGCCGCCAGTATAACTCATCTGCGGCGCGGCCCTCGAGAGTGCCGCGAGAGTTCGCAATTACAACGACGGAAGAAACGAGATGGAAGGAGATACGGCTCGCCGCTAACAGACAAGCCCGGCCATATGAGCGACCGAGCTTAAGCTGCGAGCAACCACTTACAGCAGCTAGCCGCGATAAGCATTCAATTCTCCCTATCGCGGATTTTCCAAGAATTTCATCCTTCGCGATACCTTCCACCCCTCTCCAATATCATTCGCGATCGACTAACTTGACACTCTGTGCCTGCACACGTTCGTCATCCAGTGGAAATGTCTAATCGAATTAACCCCTTGCCCCGTACGATCCTTTTTCGCCTGTAACACTGTCCAACATTAAAAATCTTTCCATTTAACTTTAGAAAATATATTTAACTTTAGAATAATAACTTTAGAACAATAACTTTAGAAAATTAATTCTCTAACCCCAGCACAGAGTGAACATTGAAGTTTCTTCTTTTCAAAGTTTTGTATTTCTCGCGCAAAATTTTTAGATATCATATATTTCGAGATACCACAACTCGAAAATAAACTTTAGCCCCAGCACAGAGTGAACATCGAAGTTTGCGTCGAGCTCTAATAAACTCGCGAGACCGGTTACGAGTGAGCTGTGATAGCGGGATTTTCCGAAAACCAGTGTTACAAATTCAAAGCAATTTATGGAGAATGGGGAAATGTTTATGGTGTAGCTAAAATCAACTCCTATTCTCAGCGGAGAAAAGGAGAATTCTGGACGGAGTATGGGGCCCAACCCTGACAAGGAGTTACGAGACTGTTGACAATCGTGCACAGAATTCGTAGAAGCGTATAATTGCTTCATAGTCTAGGCGATCCCCGACTGCGAACGGCCCTTAAATCCGTTCTGCATCCGCGAGCACGCGCTCTGCGCGCGCGAGTTGTTGCGTCGATATGCATCGTGAAGAAGCCAAGATGGAATTGTAGAAAAGGGACAAAGAGGGAGAGTAGAGGCCGCGTCGTCTAATTGAAGTTTATCGCCTGTTCCAACGTGCCAAGCTAATTCCCAGCGTTTGCATTCACGCCGATGGATTCCGCGGTATGCGGGAAGGATTCTTCGAAAAATCTACAAAGAACGATCGAAACCTCAAAAATATCATCGCCGGGAGATTTTGGTCATTAGTGAATACGTAATTTACAATCAAAAGTGTTTTACACATAGGTGAATTTATAATAGTTTATATAAATCGATGGGTTCAAAAAGATTAATTTTAAATTTAATTATTACCACTGGCTGGATTACCGGATGTCACCGAAATATTTGCTAATATTTTTCTATTTCTTTTGAAGACTTTCATCCATTGAATGATACGTCCAAGAAAAACGACTATGGTTTACGGATTAAGAATAAGTACAATGTTAATGTAAAATCACGAATATGATGTTTATAAAAATTGTTAGGTAATGAGTGCATTTTTTCGAGTTTGTTAGACAAATTACGATATCGGTGCACATACGTTGAGCGGCGCGCGGGTAGATCAGTGCGTACTCGTCTGACTCAGGTCAACATATTCTACTTCAACTGTAGGCACGCGTGCTACTATGTATGCAGTATTTATTTGAGTGTATCCGCTTAGTTATAACGGAAGGATACTTGAAATGTTTCTCAGGAATGTCGTAATAAGCTTGAATTCTTAGTTGTATATTTACGTCTCGAAGACACTTCGAGAAACATAGGGAAATGAAGTCTGACTGGAAATACTTCTTAAGCCTCCAAGTAGATTACGATCGTTCGACTCCGAACAGTAAAATGTAGAATGAAACAGAATCCACCGAGTTTCACATCCTCTTACAAAGTACCGGTAGTTTATTTTCTACGACTTTTTGCAAGTTTTTACAATGTCCTTTTGGCCGATGTGGGAGCGATTGAAGTTTAGAATCTTTAGAACGGTTTTCTCACTACTGAGCAAGCATGTTTCGGTATCAAAAACGATACATCTTTTATTATAGTGCGCGGATATTTCATTCAAATTTTTAATCAAGTACATATTTCAAATACGGTAAGATGTTGATATGTTGAAAAATATTCCCCTACCGTATACCGAACAATTTGGAAGAAGTACTTATGTGGAACGACAGCGAAGTGGATATTCGTACGAAAGTGAGACGATGATCGGTTGTCTGGTAATCGGCAACAGTCGTGAAACAAACTCGCCATGAAATGACGAGCATCGGCGGAGGACAGGTTGGGCTCGCCATCCAGTGCCGTCCGGAGGGTGGAATGTCACCCATTAACATTCCCATAAAACCACCGCCGCGTGTAAACACCGCGGATAGCGTAAACGGTGGCGGTGAGAGAGGGTCCGTCCTCCTATCCTCTCGGCGTAGGAGGCGGTTGGCCGGGTAGACGGACGAATGAGAAATAGAGACAGGCCGAGGGAACGAAAGAGAGACTGTGTGAGAAATCCAATCCGCTTCCATGGGGTTATTATGGTGATAATTTACTACTCCTCTTGAGAGGGCAGCGACGCGGACCATGCCGACCGTTTATGCATAGCCATAGTGGAATGCCGCGTCCCTGGTCCCACGGCGAAGCGTTTACACCTTTCCACAGTCAGAAACGAGCCTAATCCTGAACACGTCCTTTGCCTCTTTCCTCCCCTCCCTCTCTCACGCAATCTCTCCCTCTTGCACCCTCTCCAACCCCCGTTTCTCAGATCCGAGTTTTCCTCGTGGGACGACGGGGATACTGGTAAGCCGCGTCTTTCAAAGACTGACGCGGACAACTTGATACTGATTAATGAGACGAGCACCGGGGAATCGTTCGCTGCCTTTTCAGCCGTCCCCCTTTCTCAAGTGTGATATAATTCCGGTATCCTCGTGCGGGATCCAGCTGTCCGCACGTTTTCACCCGGTGAAGACTTGATCAGGCTTTTGTTGATCTTTCTCGCCTTTTCAGTTGTTTTGCGGGATCGATTGTACGGTGTAACGAGAGTTTCGGAGTTCCGACCGGATAACGGACTTTAATGCGCATGCCATTTCATAGCGAGCGTCGCGAGCCGCTATTTACAAACAGATTAATAACGTGGCTTATTAATCTTCTTCCTCTTAATCTCCGACTCGACTATTCAGCATACCCTTATATACTAGCGCACGGCCCCGCTCGTGGTGGAACACCCTGCATAATATAAATCAATTTATCATCGACAATATGGTAGATTTTTATCCTTGATTGGGCGCCAATTAAAAACCAATAAAACAGACAGGGGTTCGTTGAAGATAACATTGAATTATTATGAAGCTCTTGGTTAGATCCAAGGTCACTCAAGGGCAAGTGACAACTTCTTTTTTAATAATTAGTTTAATATATGATATACCCTAACTGGTCCCGCAATTTTTTCCACGTGCAATAACAAATCTTGGTTGATTATTAAAAATATTAAATTTGCGAGTGGTGATTCAGAGTCACCACTAAAAGTTGCTGTACATTATTCAAAATATTGTTTGATTCGGAAAGTGCTGGCGAGCGGGCACAGCTGAGAGTGGGAAGCTTGTTTTTAGCAAGATATTGGTGATTTTTCGTGACTCGTCGGCGGAGTTTTCAAGGTGCTCCGGTACATTTCCTCGGCCGATCTTATTCATCATGGTGTATAAATAGCGGCAGGACGCATACGGCAGCCTTTCCTTGTAAGGTGGACGCGAAGGATAACGCTGAACGCAACTGGGGCAACGCGATTCCATATTGGGAGCCGCGGAGGACGTTCTTGGACGGTTGGACGATCGAGGGCACGCAGAGGTCAGCGATAATGACCTTACCCTAATTCCGCGGCACGACCATGCCAAGACATGAATTCCCGAGTGTTCGCCGAGGCTGTCTGTGTTAGTTGCCGGCGATCAAGGGACGAGATCGGTATATATGGATCGTGCCAGATCGCCGGACGTCGCGTAACTTACTCGCGCGATCGAATAAACCTCGTTCTGAATTTTCTTTAAATGCCGGGCGACGCGATGGCGACGATGCATATACAGCTCGTTTGCGAAATCGATGTTTTCCTTACCGAGAATTATACAAGGTTGCGCTCGAAGGATCGTTAAATGCTTCCAATCGATCGGCATCGATCGTTGAGTAAGTAGTTTTTCTGCTGGAATTCCAGAGCAGTTTTCCGTGGCAATTTTTTCTGATCGTTTCACTACGCTTGAACGTGTCTATCTTAGAGATACTGTGCGTTCTTCGAATCTTGCTTGTAGCTTTTTTATAACGTTGTTTTTAACGCAACACAATCATTAAAGGATGAAATCAATTTTCATTTTACTCCTGCTACCCACAATCCGCAGTCTAATAATTAGTAAACAAATTGTTTGAAATAAATATCAGTTAAGGAACTGTCGTTTGAAGTGAAAATTGAAGAATAATTCGGAGTACAAAGGGTTAGAAGACAGGTAGTAATTTCGAATAAATATTTGAAGAAGAAAAAAAGGTTTTTGTACTAGGCTACTTTACTGTCTACCCTGTGAAACAGGAGTCGGGTATATTCGAAGAGTCCGGGAATGTGAAGGCGCGTACGCGGCCTGTGCTTGCGTTTCCCGTAAAGCGTGGTTGACGCGAGTTCCGCTCGCTGGTCGAACGAAATCCGCGCGGAGCGGAGCGTGAGGCCAGACAGATGCGTGACACGGCTGTCTGCCTATCGTCTCGGGACCGTGCATTCACTTGGGAGCAGCGCGCCGCGAAAGATTATGCAACGCTCGGCTTTGGCCTGTGCCGGCCATATGGTGGCGGTACCTTTATATCTGCCGTCGTTATTGGCGCGGAGTCTACGCCCTGTGCGCCTCCCGCCCGCGTATTTATCTACTACGCTTTGCCGCTTCCATCGCATCGCGGCAATGAGAAGCGAGACGCGAGCAAGAGAGAACCAGCCGAGAAGAGCAGCGTGCATTCGCGTTAGCGTGACCGCGAGATGCAGATGCAGGTGCGGGGACCGCTTTATCGGAACTCTCCGAGTTACCCGAGGCTTTTATCTCGCCAAGAATTTCTCAAGGGGCTCGCTATGAATTTTCCTGCCATTCACTCGCGATGACGATGGAAATTCTAGAAGGTGGAATTTAAGGATACTGTGGAACAGTGAACGTTTCTAATCAGTGTATCCTGTAACGAGGCTTACCGTGCGCCGCACACTCGACCATTTGCCTCGAGAACTTGTCCAAAATATCACTTTTTCAAATGGAATATATCAACAGTGTAACAGGTTTTGTTTTTATTTTTTATGCACTCGTGCACCAGTGTTATGCAGTGAAAATAACGATTTTTCTAGTACTTGTTCTTCTCTTCGTCCATTTCGGAAATAGTGGAAGTTAGTTTAAAATCAATTGCAAGATTTGTACCGAGCAGACAGATAAACAAACAGACAAAACAGAAAGCGAGCTAATAAAAACGTGGTAAAATGTGTTAATTCTCTGAATCATAAATAGGAGGAACCTTTAGCGGAGCATGAACTAAGAGTTTCTACGATATTTGCCTCATTTGAATAATGCATGCACCCGCGGAGCAAAATATGTGTTAAGCCCGCTCGCGGTTCCGCAGACATATTGGCGCGGTAACACGTTCTTCTCGAGTATTTATAGTTACCCGACACAATTCAATATCTGTGGCCCTAAAATAATTTCTCCGTGGCAGCGTGGTGCCAACGATTCATGGGTTGTTGTTCGAGGTGCTAGCTTTCCAAACGCCCTAATGATTTGCTAAGCATCGATGCCGCGGAGCCTGCGAGTTTAGCATATAGTTTAGCAATTAATAACAGTCTGGTTGTTGAGAAAAAACCAATCAAATAAATGAGCACGAACAAAATTCGAGCGGAACAATTTGCTGTAATCGAAGTACACTCTAACGTACTACCGGTAATAACCTGTTGGTTTTACGGGGACTTTTGACTTGCATTTAAAGCAACGGCTGATTGCTAAAATTGCTGCGCAATGACTATGCTGTCCCATTACGCTCGGAGTAGTTGACAAAGCTCCGCGAAGCGCAGTACAGCGAGTTGGCAGGGCGCGTTTAAGATACAAGGATTACTTATCTCGCGCTCATGTTTCCCCGGGGGTTCATCATCAGCCTACTGTCTTTGAGCTGGCTCGCGAATAAGACAGACACGAGGGCTGTGTCTTAAACAATCAGTTTATTATCGAAAAGTTGAATGTAATTTGCAAACTGGTGAAATTGTAGTGCGAAAAAGAAAAAATGAATGAGTTGGTTTAATTAAGAGTAAAGGCAAAGCCGAAGTGTTAAAGTAAAACGGGACAAAGATCTGTCGGAGAAGATTGCATAAACATAAAACGGCTATTAGAGGCGAGAATAGAAACTGTGTGTGCTGTACGGGTGACTGTTAGACAATCCGTCGGAGGAGGTTTAAAAACCTTTCAATCCCGGGCCCGGATAAGCCCGCGAACCTACGTCGCGTCGGAACGAATCGACAATGCGGACGCGCTTTCCCCGCGAAAGAAGTATCAATCACTTGGCGCAGGCCGGAGACCATTAGAGAGTGGTCACGGGATCCACACGGGTGATTTACGCGTGCCCGATACACAGGGGTGACAAAAGAGCGCGCTAGGCTATTCAACGGTATAAAAGCTTTCGTTGAACGTCTATTACGACGGAGTAACAGTCGACAATTGCCCCGAACCCTTTTCACCTTGATCACTCCGCGGCAGCCCTACGTTAACGTCCCGTGAAGTATCTTATCCCACGTAGAGACTACAACGCGCGTGTCTTCTTCCTCTTTCACGGTACACATATTCTTTTTTCCCTTTCCCTCTACCATAGCCTCTCTTCTGCTCTGCTTCCTCGCCGCTGTCCCCGCCCCGGCAGTGCGTCTACCGCGCGGCGATAAATCCACGTAAAGGGCCCATATAAAACCTGGAGGGAGATCCATTCCTTCGGGGATTTCCTCTAGCCACGAGTGGCCTCCTGACTCTCTCTCTCTCTCTTCTCTTTAACCCCCTTCAACCCGTTCACCACCTCACCGGACCGTCGGAACTCTGTCTCTCCATGGTCTCGGGCACCGACCAATCGATACGCGATACTTCCCATGGCGAATCGGTTCTCATGCCCGCGGACCCAACCGAACAGAGTGCCATTATATTCTAGAGCGGGGCACGGAGAGCCAGGCACGCATAGCTGCCCGATGGGGGACGCGTGTGCGTGCACTCCTTCTACGGGTAATGGGAGGCCCGGCCTAACCCCGTGGTGGTGTATTGGAGGCCGCACTTATCGCTATACAATTTCATCGGCACTTAAAACGTCATCTCGCGAGGCTCCACCTTTTCATCAGCTGCTAATCTCGCACGAGTTCTCTCTCTCTCTCGTTCTTTCTTTGGATCGTGCACTCCTCGAACCACCGTCGACGCCTCCCTCCCTCCCCCTGTATTATGTACAGGGTGGACTGAATATTTATGGTGCACAGGGTGCAGCCGAGATCGTGGCCCGACCGACATCCAAGCGATTGTAGCATCTGTCCTAACTCGAGCACTCTGAAAATCTTTCTTGTCCTCTCAGATAGGAAAATTATTTTGAAGGAGCGATTTAATCGGAAATAAACAATTCGATTCGATGTAAAATAATTTTAATAAACAATATCAACCGAGTAATTCAGCTGGCCTGTTCCAAATGCTTCTGTGCGCGTCTAGAAATGAAGAGCAGCGTGAACTCGTTCTGAAAGCAAATTAGCCGAGAGTTGAAAAGTAGGGTAGCAAGGATTGGCCTCGGTACGAGAGGAAAAAGAGTGGTTGCTTCACTCTCCGTTAGAAATAGATATGAAAAAGATGGAAGACGATTCATTAGCCGAGAAAGAAAAGCCCGAAGAAACTAAGCAAACGATAGCGGTGTTATTCCTTGGGAATCCGGACGGGATCTAACGGGTGCCCACCGGCGAATCGGGTCAGTGAATATTATTTGAATTTCCTGCCACGTGCACGCGGTCTCGGGGTCCACGACGGAACACGGACATCCTTCAGCAGGAAATTAGCTCGCGCGACGAGAAGATAGATTCGAGGCAAGAGCGTCGTGAACCGAAGCGGTCGACACGCGAACTCGGATTCCCGGGAAGCTGATCGTTTCCGGTACGATCGTGTTGCACGCCCGGCTCCATTTCCTTCGTGTCCCGCGCGTGTCTTAACTAATAACACGCCAATCGGAAAGGAATTGCAGCTCGTGGATGCGGCAGATACTCCCGAAGGATACCACACCGGGTTTCTAACGAGAACTACACGCGATTCAGATTAATAACACCAGCCGGGGCAGCTGTTCGGGCGAGCGGGAAGTGCCGGAGATAGAACCAGCCGTGTTTTCATAAGCGAATCGCTTAACCGATCGAAAATGTTCCACATACTTGCGCGGAACCGTCCGAACGTGATTTCATATTACCACACCGCCTATGTCTATGCAAATTCCTGTTTTCTAGATTATTTTCCAACGAACCCGAGTCAGCGAAATCGACTGATCATTCATGATAAACGTAACGGAGCACCGCCATTAACATTCGTTCATCTGCATATATTCTTGTACCGAACATCTGAAAACATATTCTCTGATGTGATATTTCTATAGGTGCAACATGCCAGCTGGATTAACCCTCTTGACAAGAGAGAATGAGTAATTCTAATTTATTTTTCAAATAGATATTAATAAAGAAAATTACGCTGCACAGCTAAGATGGTAGGAGGATCAAACTTGAAAATGAAACTTGTTTCGACTAAGGTATTCGAGTAGCGAACGAATGCGAAACTCTCGAAATCAGTATCCCGCGGTGCAAGTATTCGTAGACACGGAATGCCGTGTTAACACAAGTTCTTTAGGCGACCGCGTACACATCGGGAAGCAAAAAGAGCTGAAGATTCCGCGTCTCCGCAGTCTCGCGACTGCGAGGAGAGGCCGTAGTCGCGCCTGGATCGCCGCGATTGCTCCTCCAATTTCAAGGTCATCCGTTTTCTCCGCGGCAGCATCTCGATCGAGCGATTAGGCAGCCAGCGAACCGATCGTCCGCTGACATTTTCCCAAGATACATAACAGAGAGTGCCGCGGGGCTTGCTTATCGACGGATAGATCAGCCTTTAGAATCCTTAGAGTGTTAAATGACGTGTGGTATCCGCAGAATCTGAAGCCCGATCCGCGATCATCTCTCCCCGCGGCTTTTCTCCTCTTCACCCCTGGCGGTAGTGGTTGTATGGTTCGCGCAAGGGGCCCCTCTTCGTGATCGCTCATACGCGTGTACACCGTGCACATTCTTGCTTATACGCGCGTGCGTGCGTGCGTGCACGCGTTCGTGTGAGTATGGGGCCCGCGTTTTGATCGAAGGCGCGTATAAGCAGGCGGCCGAGCCTAGTGGAATGAAGATGTGCGCGCAACGGCGGCTGGCACCATGCAATCGCAGGTGGTCAATTAGAATCCGCGTTCTCTCGCACACCACGGTAATCGGGGCCTTTACAGCTACCCTTTTTTTCTGCATTTATAATTACGAGGCCTGCGGCTCCGACCGTGCGCGCTCCGTAACGATCCACGCCTTCCTTTTACCCAGCCCGCATCGCACCCTCCGCCCTACCCCCTACCCAACCCCTACCCTCGCCCACTTCTTCGCACGCTGTAACTTATCCCGTTTCCTCTAAGCTATATACCCTCTCGTCCTCCCCTCGACATTCTTCTCAACTACCTTCGTCTCTCCTCTCCAGCACCAGTTTTTCGTCCCTTAGCCTCTCCACGTCCGTTTCATAACGGAATCCTGTCCTCCATCTTGTTCCTCGAAAAATTCTCAATCAACTTATCCCTGCTCCTCCCCGGGACATTCTTTCGAACATCGTCCCTCTCATCCAGCACCACTTTTTCCTACCATTGTCTTCCCACGCCCGTGTCGGAATCCTGTCCTCCATTTTCTTCCCTGAAAAGTCTTGATCAACTTATCCCAGTTTTTCTAAGCTGTTTATAGCCTATGATCTTCCCTTTGAGATTCTACTGAACAGACATCCCCCATATTATCGAAATATAATAATGAATTCACTGAAATTTGAATATTATTGAATGGTGTTGAATGCAGACTATCGAAGTTCAAATAAATGGAGTTCATCGGAATTCAGGTAAATGAAGTTGAACGGAGTTCGGATAAATGGAGTTCCACGGTATCGGCCAGACATGTGCAATTACAACGCGATAGAACGGGAATGGAAAATGATAGAGGCAACGGGAAAATAGGGATTTCTAGGAAGAAAGAATGGCGATGGTTGGAATCCGCGGCGCGTAACGTACAGAAAGACCCGTTCCCGGCCCGGATTGGAGCGTCTGATAGTAACGCGTCCGACGCTTTCGTTTTTGTACCGTGCGCTGATAGGATCGCGTGAATGGATGAGGGGTTTATGGGATAGGTGGAAGAGCCGCGTGTGGTAGACCCTCCCTATAACACGCGGCATGCGTTCCGATTTATGCGAGTCACATAGGTCATATGGATATGGGTTACTTACGCAGTTGATAACACGTGTTTACATGAGATTTCAAGATTGAGTTCAACACGCGTAAGAAAGTAATTAAGATACAATGTCCGATTCGTAACTATATTAACAAACAACCTTTTTATAAATAAAACATATTGATTATAAAGACATAGGAGTTTCTATAAAAGATTCCTACAATTTGTATTCCGAAATCGGACAGTTCATATGAGTTTGAAATTTTGATAGTACACATAGATTGCTGGAATACAACGGATCGCTTTTCAATCTGCCGTCACTCATGCCGGATGATCTAATGGTAGCAGCCATACACGTCTACGTTCCATCATGGTTTCATAAAAATCAGCGATTATCGTAACACGCTTCCTTCTAAGACCACTTTCGTAATGACCGACACACAGGTTGGCGGTAGATACGTCAGTCAAAGTCAGCTCTATCGGCTCTATCTTGCTCATTATGTAACTGCATGTGTAGTTATGACGGTTACAGTTACCCATGCGGCGGCACTCTCGATTTTGCCAGCGGAATTCACTCTCGGCGAGTCGATCGTAACTCGCGGTGAATTTTCAAACGGTGCTGTAACAGTTTGCGCGAAGTGTGCGATCGACGAACGCGCTCGCGAGTGCAACTGCATGCGGCCGACGCGCACGAGCGATCGCAAAACGGCCTTGCTCGATCGCCGAGGACTAGTTATCCTGCGCATAGAACCGGATCGAGTTCAATCCGGGCCTGGTCGCGTATCGGGCCTTAAATTTCGATCCGGTAAATCTTTCATTTCGCCCGCATTAACGATTAACGGCATTCGGCGAGCGTTTATCGATCGGCAACCGATCAACCGTGACGTTTTTAATCTTGCTCAATGACCACCCCGGTTTGGCTGCGCATGCGCGAAAAATTGCTGGCTCAATCGGAACACTGGTTCAAATCCCTGGTCCAAAATTGTTTTTTTTTGGTACCTAAAAATTTGTCCAACATTATTCGAGAATAATAATGTTGCAATTGTGCAACAACAATGACGCAATTGCAATGTACGAATGATCAGGCACGTGACTTGTATAAAATACGAACGATGTGTGTAGATAGATGATCGAAAAAGCAAATGTAATTAGCGAAGTACGTCATGCTGTGCAATAAACTATCGAATAAAAACCGGTGATTTCTATCTCAGTCCACAATACTCGGCGAAATAATCAAGATAAAAGTTTGATATCGTGTTCGGTTCGTGAGTCACGTGGACAGTCTCCTTTGAAGCCTGAATTCCATGTTCCTAGACCGAGGCGAGTTCTTTCGGTAAATATTGGTCGGAAATAAGGCCGCGTCTATCAGATCGGAACCACATGCACCGTTTAAATCACTTTTTCGTGACTGATTCGAGCGCCGACGGGCAGAAACAGTCTTCGGAATATTATCAATCACGCTCGACATTACGTAGCGCTGCGCGGAGAACTAGCTCCGAGCTAGGAATGTCTGTCCACTTCCTCCATCGCCGAAAAAGTGAGTAAATTATGATGTTAAGTCCGATTGGTCATGGATCCGTGACGGTGTAATAGCAACCGAGAAAGCCGAAGCTCTGGCAAATTAGAATTTTAACGTTGATTCGCGCCGTGTCCCTTTACGTTTCGATCTCTATACGTTTAGAAAGTTTTCTGACAGCGCTCGATCACGGTTCGGTATCTGTTCGAGCTGCGCGCTCTCCACAACCACAACCTGCCGCAAATCGCAACTCGCTAAATACTTCCGTAGATTAGTCGCATTTTCACGATCCGAACAGTGAGCTGGCAACTTTGCTTCTAGAAAATGGCGGGCGTAGTCGCGGCGTGTCTCTACGGGCACTGGCCTGTTGCACAATAATACACGATTTTCTAATTAGATTGCGAATGTTCGTGCGCTCATAGTGTATTGAAAAAGCGTAGATCGGTTTCAGTAGTCTCAGAAATAATTTTTGCAACGTTTAAAAAAGAATAAACTAGTAAAATTAGTATTTTGGTTGATTCGTTTCTCTCGGATGCAATTAGAAACTCCGTAATTTGTCAAGTAAGAATATTATTCCGACAACATAACGCAAAGCGACCTTGATGCGATTCATCGTTAAGGAAGTGGACCTCAAGTTATTACGAAACGAACATTTTGCACGGCGTGTCTCTCGGATGGTTGCATCCACTTCCGAATCTCTCCTCGCTCTTCGTTGTGCAAGACGACGCGAGTGTCAGAGAAGAAGATTCAGGTCTGACAAACTTTATCGCATAACATAAAATTAAAAATTCTTACATTATACAGGCTCTCCCGAATTTAAATGGCAAAACTTCAGGAGCGTGTTTGCTTCGTTTTGGAGAAAATCGCAAAAAAAGAAACAAAACCAGTTTTCATTCGGGACACCCTGTATACAGGAGAAACATTCCGCCTTGACGAATACCAAATAGGAAAGAGAAGATTCATGATCGATCGTTTCCACGAATAAATGTGAACAGGCACACAGTCGAGTTTTCAGATTCATCGTCTTAATCAATCCGTAAGAAACAAGAGCAATCGCAGAAACAAGTAACCGCAACGCTACCGGTTGCAGTCACTCGTCGATTCGCGTGCGTTTTTGCTGCTCCACGTTATTAATTGAATTAACTCACCGTGTCGATAGTGATTAACCATATCCTTCGATTCTGCGCCGATCGAACGGCATTCGAGGTTTGATATAAAACCGAAACGCCGCTCGAAAGTTTTCGAGCGTGTAACGCAACGCTCGACGCAGGAAATCGGTCGGTCGGTTATCGATTTATTTGCATGTATACCCTTTTCCCGCGGCGTAGATCATTCCTCTAAGAGCCGCGCGATCCGACTGGCATGCGTGCTAACATTAATCGGTAATTAAATAAACATTGGCGCATCGATTAAGAGCTGGCTCGCCGTGATTGCATCCGTTTAAGTCGATATAAGGAACGGGGGTAAGGCGCGCGTGATTTTTCGCTTATCCGCGAGCCCGTCTCCGCCAAGGGTTGATTTTTCATCATGATCGCGCGATCGGACGGTAATTGATACTATTAAGTGAGCGGCTCTCGCTTATTACCGCGCGACGATAATGTATCCACAACACGACCACCCTGCAGCGAATATCTTGAATAATTATATTTTCCATAGGCGGTGATAATTACAGAATACCGCTGGCTAGTGGAACGAGGCTCGGCGGCCATTCCAGTGAACACTGTGCCTAGCACTCGCGAAAAATCTCCAGTTCGTAATAGAATCGCGATATCGATGCTAGTTCCAAACCGTGTGTATAGAAAATTTCGTAATAAACAGAGAAAAGGATTGACTATGGAATACACAAAGATGCTCAGTCTAGTGATCGTAAGATACTCGAGTAAACAAATATTTTGAAGAACACTTTAGCCATTAAAAGTAACTGGAACATGTTCTCTTATTAAAATGACAAGATAGATTTTATTTAGACTTTGTGCAGTTTCAATAATCGTAAATTAAAAACTCTGGAACCGGTCATTTTGACCGATAGTGAACGAAAACTGAATTGGTAAGTGAAGCAATGTAGAGTGTGAGATTTCCTTAAGATCTAATATAGATGTTATAAATTTTTTCCACTTTATATCAACGTAGCTCCACCCACCAATTCAATTTTCCAAAAATGTAATGCCGTTGAAATCTGTATTTCTAAAATTCCTTGTCCAATGCGAGGGATTGGTGAGGGAGTATATGAGAGACTGGTTGCGTTTGAGCGTGCTGCTGCGAAGAGGATTGTCGCGAAGGGAAAAAGGTGTATCCTCGGGACAGGCGACGAGTGCGCGAGGCTGGAGGGGATTTAGGGTGGTTGATGGGCGGAGTCATTAGAAAAGTGCCTAGGGCCTACAGGTAGCATGATGCGTCCCTGCAGATGAGTCTCGGTGGAGAAGGTGGAGAAGAAGAAAGAGGGATTATCGAGGCGGGGGATAAATATCGCGAGGGAGGGCTGCGCGAAAGGGAGTGAAACCGAGTGGTGAGTGAACCGGCGCAGACCCACTGCTAAGATAGTGCTTACCCGAGGAAAAACAAGTGACAGGCGTTGTTAATTGGCAGCCTCTAGATGGCAATTAAGATTAATAACAAGCCAGCAATCGTCGGCCGCCGATGGCTGGGCGCAGTGGCGCGCGCACGTGTGCGCTACACGTTTATGCGATGGAGGCTAGGTACCGACGACCGCGTTATAGTATCGGTATGCTTGGACGTGAGCGGCTGCAGGAAGCCGGGACAGGTAACTTCGACGATAATAATATCATACATGCGAACTCCGAGGCACGCAGCCTGCCATACGATCGGATATACTAATGAGATAAACCGCACAATTGATTCTTCTTCTTTTTTTCCCTGCCTCCTCAGCGTCTCCCTTTCTCTTCTCTCTTCCTCTACCCTCTTCTTTTTCCTTTCTTTTAATTAGACACGCTGGCTACCCATTGTATTCTCTGTGGACGTGTTATTGCATCTGATTCTTTCCGCTCGGTATCGCAATGCTTCGTGTTAGCACGATTATGGGATCTCTCCAGTCTATGCCTTCGAGAGACCATTTTCTTCACTTATACGTTCTCGCTAGGTATTTGTTTCACATACATTTCGATGCATGATTGCGTATTATTAACTCTCTGGGGATTTGAGGAATGCCATTTATTAACAAGCGCTAATGAAATTCAGCAAAGCCCTCGTTGTTGTTTTCAACATCGCTCTCACTCGGGGATCGTTCACCTTGAGACAGTCTCTCTCACCTGTCCATCTGTCTCAGCGGGTCATGCGTAAGCATCTTAATTTCAATTCTTCCCAAAATGGGCACGTCCACCTCTTTCATTCCCATTTTGGCTCTGAGTGGAAGTTGTTGTCGACGTTTGAAAATGGGTCGAGGTCGGCGTCCAGCTCAGACCTGTTTAACTGTCCCATTGCTAGGGGATCTCAGATTGTTTTATTTGAACCACTAATTCAAGTTTGAAACAGCACGAGGAAGACCGAGATTGAAAACTGAAATTGATTTTTCAATAGCAGCAATTACCAGCGATCTTGACGCTGTAATTACTATACAATTAATATTACTGTTCGAAGAAGTTTTTCTCACTACGGCGAAAGTAATTTACGAGCGAACTCGATATCGCCGACCGATTCCACCCCGCAACGGTTGAGCAACCAAGGAAAAAGATGCGGTGCATCACGCCATGGTTGATTTATTCTCGTGCCTCGGTTCCTATCCTGACAATGTTGCACGCGCGACGCGTGGCGGGGGAACAGTGTAATTTAAAGCAATAAAGAAAATCACGAAATCCGAGAGCCGCGAAGAGGAACGCGTGTACGGGGAAAACTCGCCGCGCGGCGTAAGTAGGATACGGCACACCATAATGGCCGGCTCCGCTGCGATAATAATGATCGATCGTTGCATAATCAATAGGTTACGCAATTTGCCCCGATAATACCGGCGAGCCATGAATGACGAGCACACGGGGCACCGTGTAACGATCCCTAATTATCCGTGGGCCCCGTGACCAGACGCCGGTCAGAGGTAGATTCTAACCCAGATGTGAATTTATGTTGGCCAGGCCTCGTTAATGCTTGAGTTGCAAGTATCCGTTTCTCGTGACTGCGATATTAAACCTTCGAAAAGAAGAAAGCGACGCGCCGGGGAATCGCTCTCGCGCGCGCACGAGTCGCCCGAAACAAAAGCCATCCTCCTCGGACCTTGACCTTCCACGCCTATCCAGGGATTTAGGCTAAACTCTACTAATCCTGGCACTTTCGATTCAGAATATTACGCAAATTGTGCTCACCGTAAATAATGCTTTCGTAGTTTTGTCATTTACTCTCTCCTTTGAAACAAGAAGTCGCTTAATGAGGGTGTTTATCTACATGTAAATATAAAGAAAATCATTTTCTATTGCTTCTTATTTATATTTCAAAGCAAAGTTGTAAGTTTTCATAACAGAGTTATGAAAAGTCGATGGAAAATTTTGAAGAAATGGGATTTCGTTAATAAAAATAGCTGCGAAAGGGTGAGTCCTACAACGGTTGATATAATGCGTTAAATGCAGTTGATCGATTGATCGAAATGCCGAAAACGGAATCACGAACCGCTTTCTTTTCCACGCGGAATTGAGGCTGTCTCGGAGAACAGGTTGACATTTGGGCGGGAGGGTTTCGCAATCGTGATCCGATCCAGTGGTGCTCGTTTCGGGAAACGAGAGGACACGGTCGGTTGCGCAACCAATCAACCGTATTTCGCAACGTGTTTAACACTAAAGGCTCCCGTGGCCGCGACGAGGAGAGCGTGGGCACGCAAAACTATACCGATATATTTCGTGAGCCCACGCTTGCTCGCGAGAGCGAGAGCGACATTCCTTTCAAGATGGAGGCCCGGTCAGCCGGCGGAGACAAGTTGATGCCCACGTACCTACACGACCGAGGCGAATACGAACAGCTGTCGAACCTGAGAAACCGATGGGAACGCCGCACCGGGGAAGTGTTACGATCGGAATCGAACCGAGACGCGACCTACTTGAAAATTTTCACTGCACCTTCCTTTCGTCCTTGGCGGGGGATCGTTTTCAAGCGTTTAACCTTAGAACACCGTCCAACGAGTAGCGCGGGAGTAGCTAACGTGCGAGAATGCTCGACACATGCACAGTGCAATTAATATCATTATTGTTCAGCCTACACATTTCTTTCTCGCTAATCCTACCCTTATGATCGAAGTTGGGTTGGTCGAGTGAGGCTGGAAACCACAGGTGGCTTGTGCGACTTGCCATGGTCAGATTTCAGTCTCCTAATTTTTTTTAGGTTAATGCTTTAGATCGTGGCTCATTCGGATTTAGGCTCCGCTACGCAGGACTCCTTTCATGGACACATTTCAAAGACCTTCCAAGATGATTGCAAGGTCGAATAAATAAGATTCTGACATGTTTCTTTTGGCATCGTGCAAAATACTCTTTCAGATCTTATTCGTGTTGTTCTCTATCCATATTTTTAACGATATTAGTATAAAATTGGTAACTTTTTTTCAAGAACAAAAATGATGTTTTATCGACATTTTCCATTTGGTGCAAGTCCTTCCAAATGAAAGAAGTTGTGATTCATGTAATGTTATACAATGTAAAGGAAATAGCACATTTCTAAAATATATATAACTTTGTTGAATCAATGTTCGAAACTTAAAATTCCCACTCACCGAAATAGCAGCTTCGTTCGACAACGGTTGAACAAGTGGGCATTTTGTCACTCACCTGAAACAAAATAAGAAAACCGAATTCTTTAGCGAACAAACCTTCCGAGCAACAGTAGAAACGTCGGCGAGGAGAAAAGCCGAATAATTATGAAACTATTGTGTTCTCCGTAGTCTGTCGGGTACTATATCGTTACGTGTCTCGTCGATTTCCGGTTATCGTGTAATCACTATTACGTGACAGTTCCCTCGGGCCATGGCGAGACACGAGACTGAACGCGGATTTCTTACCGTCTGTCATTTGAACAGTTTCTCGGATTTCTATTAAGTCGCGTATAAAAAGGGACGGTTCACACGGGGAAGGGAAACACACACAGAATAGCGCACCACTTACGCGTCCGACGTTCTTTTTGTCTCCGTGTAGAAGTCTGTCTTATTAAAATTGAAAATTCTTTTTTACGAACACATTTACTTGTGATCGAGAATTACCGTTGTCAGACGACATGATTACAGTTATTAAATCTCTTACAATAGTTGATATACAATATTTAAATGACCACGTTCGTTAGAAGAGAATCCAAAGCTCCAGAAATATTATGAAAAAGTAGATTGCATAATGAAGGAAACAATTATTCTATTTCTTGATGAACATTATATCAATTGTACATGTTGTTAGACTCGTATAAACTCGAATAACATACAAATAAAATCATAGGGTTAAGAATTTTGTAGACAAATAAAGTGTTTGAACATACCAGTTCAGAGTCTCCGCCGCGAGAAGCGCCGTTAGTCATTGTCAACGATAGACAGTCTGACTTTAAATGATATTCCAACGCAGCACGTTCGAAGTATTCGTCGTATACGTATCGACTATAATTTCGCCGAATCCGAATCCTACGTGCGTGAAATTTACAATGCGATTAATTGGTACGTCCATGTCGCGATCAGTCATTGAGCCCACACGACGCGTAGATCGGATAATGCGCGACGTGGGGCTGTACAATGCTACGGATTATACTATGCTAACTGTAGAAGCCGGACCACGCGATGAGTTTAAAGGCGACCTTATCCAGCGAGAATGAATTATGATAAATTAAAATTCAGAGATCACATCAGGATATTTATTCATAGATTTATTCAATACCATATTTTTCAGGTGACTTATCGTGTAACTGAATAAACCTATGAATAAACGTCTTAATTTGATCTCGGAATTTTAATTTAAATACGCAAACTTTCGTATCAAGATAAACCGTAATACAAAGTAGACTTGTATTCTACATGTATATTTTTTTAGGTAACTTATCATTAGACTGCGGATCTTTATGAATTTATAATTTTAAGTTGTATAATTTTCTTATTAAAAATAAGATATTATTTAATTTCACTTAAAATGCATAAACATCCACAGTCTACTTATCATGTTACCGAATAAACTTATGAATAAAACTTGATTTTTAATTTAAAAACGTTAACTTTCGTTCGAATATAAACTGTAATAGAAAGCAGATTTGTATTTGAAAAATGACGAGCCAAAATAAGCTGGAAATCGTGAAAAAAATCATTTTCTCCAGCTAACGCCAAGAGTGAACCACTGTGCCACCGCTCGAAAATTGAGGCGTGGCCCTCGCGGAATTCCTCGGATCATTGCGACCTCAGTATCAGGATGTTGTCAGCGGCGCTGGTCGCGGCGACAACCAGAAAATCGGCGACCGGTCGATGGAATTCGCCGTCTTAATGCGGAACGTTCCTCCGCGGGCCCATCGACAGATACGCGGCGGCATGGTGCGCGCGGAAAGTCCTCTCGCCGATTTGCATAATGAGAAATTATGCGTACGCCGGCGGAAAGCGTACCGTGACACAAATACGCTCCGCTAATACCGCACCGATCGGCGCGGCGTGTCTCGGCGTGGCTCGGCGCGGCGCGTATCGGTTCGGCTCGGCTCGGCAGGCATGGCGAGAGCACCTATCGGCAGAATGCGTGCCCGTCGTAATCGTTATTGGTTATTTACATCGGCGTCGAATCGGCTGCGCCACGGCGCGAATTAACTTGGCCGATTCTACCGCAGCCTGTAATTACAAGGATTTACGCCGATGGGACCGGGATAGGGGATGAGTCATGAGCGAGGCGCGAGGACGCGGGAAATTATAGGGAATATCGGCCGATTTTCGATTATTCCTCGTTAAGAGGCCGCCTACCGACACGAAGCCTCATCAGCCGAGCACTACCGATCCTTCGTCCCGATAGCCCCTTTTAATTCGTCGAATTAGAAGACCGCTTACGGTGGAAAATGGAGGATGATCGATAAAAATTTACGACGCGTTTAATCCCCGCAGCATCGATCATCCGACGATTTTTCGAACGATCCTGGAGGTACTGCGCCGATCGGAACGATGTCCAACGCATCACCGATTGAAAACCTGCTGAAAATAACTGTTTCACGCTACTATACGAGACGAAACTTCCTGGCCGACATTTCTAAGGAAAAACTGTTGGAAAACCTATTCATCCGTTGGGGCCTTTACGATCCGTCCACGTGACACGTTATAGAGCTCTCGCGCAGATATATAGATGTGGTCAGCGATGTATTCAAATATATTTATAGTTATCTAAGGTACTTCAAACTGTGCATTGCCCTTCTCCTTAAACCTAATTCAACAAAAACCAGAATGCATTTATTAGAAATGCTCTAATTTTTCGAGAAATGAGAAATAACTAATTAGAAGATTTTTCGAGAAGGAACATTAATTGCATTTATGGAGTTATATCGAATCACCACACAATTGATGCGATAAACAAAATTCTGCATGTACAACGAAGAACCAGGACACGTTGCACGGTGTTACAGGGTAAAGATTACTTTTCCGCATGGAAACACCATGAAACAAAACTAGAACGACAATATTTCCACTCGAGAAAGTAAATGAGTTCCGGGAGGCAAGTTGAGCGATTCTCACCGTCGTCATCGGCATGTATAGTGCGATCGCATGTCATTCCTGTTGGCACTGTATCACCCAATTATTTTCATCGCGGAACACCGAGAAAAAAAGGCCGAGGATCGTAATAAAACTAAGCGGAATCGTTGGAGCATATTCAATCTAATAACACATCTCGCCGGAGGATGCGAGTTCTGGTATTATTGTCGTTTTGGCGAACGCGGCTTGGAAAGAGTGCATTTGCATAAACATCTGCAATCGGCTAGTAAGTAATAATCCATTTCCGATCGCACACGCGATGAATCAAACACCATTCAATTCATCGCTTTCGGTAAAAACCGTGTACGCGCATTATTCTGTAATTGCCGCAGTGTTTTGCAACCGTTCGTAATTTATTAATCGACCGGTCGAAGGATACACTTTCCGAGGATATTCTCACGCAAGAAGAATGAATGTAAATTCATTGATCGCTTCATTGCCTTGTATCATTGCGTCGATTGCGTGGCTGAACTCTCCTCATCGTACTTACACACGCACGTGCACACCTCGATCATTGAGCACCGTGGAACGTAACGATGGGAAACTGCGGGATTACTACACAAGTAATAAGTTTCTCAACAGAGAAAAGGAGTAGCGCCACGCGGTAGCGATATCTCTGTTAATTGCAGCCGGCCGGTCGCATGACGTTTTTGCCACGTGATTCCGATTAGTCACTGACTCGCTCGTTTCCGTGGGTTAATTAAATAAATATCGCGCCGGCGTGAACTTTTCTCCGAGCCTCTCGATCGGAAAGTTCCAACTAGTTTCGCTGCGTGCTCGCCCATTTGTATCGAACGTTTTCGATTTTGTTTCGCGGACGTCGACATAACTAGCTGCGCACTGCGAAAAAATTCTCACCGAGAAACATGTTTAAAGATGTCCGGACTCTATCCGCGAAGATTATCTGCCATCAAGTTGTCGTGCTTCGAAATCGATGACTATCCATAAAACAGTATTTGCTCGAGAAACGGAAATGTGGAGTCTCTCGTAACTTATCTAATTTAAAGAGACGCTTATTGTTACGACAGTAATTCTTTACATGTGCACAGTGACGCGTACTGCCCAAATTCACCCTTTAGGGTCCCTTCTTTGTTATTAGACGAATAAGTCTTTTATGTAAAAGACATTCCGTCTGTCTATAATAAATAACAATAATAATAATAATAAAAGAGTGAATGTAAAGTGCAAAACCTGTAAACTATATTACAAGGGCCATTACTCGTGTCCAGTAACGCTTAATGTCTTCTAATGTTTAAGCAACTGGTTACATATATAGGAAGTTATATATTAGTGCAACAGTTTATTGGCTTTAAGCAAC
Organism: Lasioglossum zephyrum; assembly: GCA_028455615.1. Classification (NCBI taxonomy): domain Eukaryota; kingdom Metazoa; phylum Arthropoda; class Insecta; order Hymenoptera; family Halictidae; genus Lasioglossum; species Lasioglossum zephyrum. The sequence continues at coordinate 11,508,181 of CM052322.1, read as the reverse complement.
TTTCCGCTTGTAAATGTGCATCGTTATAGAATAGCCGATTTTTCGCAGAAGGTCGCGCGCAATCGGAACCAATTAACGCGAAAGATTGGATCCCGGACGGGATCGAGATTGACATTTTGAACGAACAAGCCCGAGAAAGCTATACGCACAATTATTCCAGCGGTTTCATGCCGTTTAACGCAATATCGGATACTTGTGTTTTAATAACAGCCGGTTATTCTCGGATCATTGCGCGCGAGCTGACGTAACGAACCCGTCCGATTTCCATAGTCGTCACCGGACCACCTTTGGCTTCCGCGAGCCAACGATCCAAAGGCAATCGCGCATTTCCACGCGATTGTTTTTTTAGCGACGTGTGCCAATTAGTCGCAGAAACGAACGCGATTTTTGTCGCGGCAGAAGGCGCGCCCAACGAAAAAGAACCGCAACACACAAATACGAAAACGCGCTTTGGATCTTGCCGATTATACAACGGCGATGACGTTGATGAAAAATTACAGAGTAAAAACGTTGTTGAAATTACTGCTTCGGTGAAATGTAAATGCTAGACTATTATCGCTGGAAATCGATAAGCAAAAGTCATATTTCAGCTTCTAACTTGTTCTGTGGGAATTCAGTTCTGTGTAGATAAATTAAAGGATGGCCAAAGATTTGATGAATGAATTTGATGATGTTATCATTAGCAAGAGGGTGAGGTTTTCTCAGCAATATTTAAATGAAAATATCTCCTAAGCTAAACTATGTACTTCACCCTTAAATATCTGTTTTTAATTTTTAATAACATAAAACTGCTCGATAGGAATACCGTTATGAACGGGAAACTTTGTTTCACGTATTTCGATTTCTCGAACATATCAATTCGTTTTACCCTGTTCGATCTGTTTTGAAGTAGATCGATGCCGACGTTGTAATCAGCCGATGTCGGATGCTTTTATGGGAATGCAAATTTTCGCTCCGTCGAAAGGTTTAATTTATGTAGGTGATAACTGGCGTAATGTACGACCGACTATTATCGAAACAGGCCTTAATAAGATCAGTGGAAATTATATCGTGTAATTTAATTAAGTAGCGTATCTTCCGGTCCTCCGTGTATCCCGGCTTGTCATTATTTTCAAATGATCTCGAGAACCTCCAATTTCTAGATGTTGAAGGAATTTTCAGACATCCTGTATATTATTTTTGTTTAGGCGTTTTAATGTTGAATATTTACTTTACTAATTACGTGACGCAATTACATCGCAAAAATGGTGCGGATCTCTCAAACATTCTTAGATGCCATTTGTTCTTAACAGATTTTTCTGCACCGATAAATTATTGGCAAGAGCATCTTATACGGTTGCATGTTTACGGATAATAAAAATTGCTCTTTATCGACCATTCATGTAATGGATCAGTAAAACAGGGGATACAATTATACGTTGTTACGAATATAATAATAGACTACGTACTTGCATATATTTATAGCTTATAAAGAATTTTTGCAGGGGAGTAGAATGAAAATTTTAATTGAGTCTCGCTCTGTTTGGACTATTTGTATAACTCGCTGAAACTATTATCGCAGGAAATGTCTACCTGTTACGAATATTAAATACGATTAACAAAAACAACAAATTCTGAAACAAATAGGGATGCATGTGAAAATACCCAGATACATGTACTGCAATTAATTCAGATTTTTAAGTTGAAAATCCTGGTTGTAAAAACCTACAGTTCATTATTTTATCATATTGCCACTGTCCCTGAATTTCCCTATCCCCACAATTTTTATTTTGCATATAGATGCACAGTCAACTAATAATCATATTTAAACGCGTATTTGTTTCTAACCGGGATCCGGTTAATCGGGGTCCTACTGTACCATTCGATGGCAGATTGTTCAACGAAACACCTGTCCGTTCGCACGCCTTGGTTCGCGGCCTCCTTGAAAAAGTCGAGCGTGGCAACGAACAATCAACGGGATACAGGCAGTTGCTCGCGCTTGCCGGGGCAACACTATTAATTACTGTTAATCGTGGCAATTAATCGTGGTGCGCTCATGCCATCCCGGTATGAATTACTATGTTGCTGGCCGTGTAGCCGTAATTCACTGTCGCCGTCGTACGAGTTATCGTTTCTTATCGAACGGCCCGCACCCCGGTTGTTTGCTGGCTGCTGCCGCTACTTTTCTCGTCATCGTTCTTCCGCTAAAACTGCGCGATCGTGTCCCTTATAAATCTCGCGAGTCCATTCATCCTTCTAGTACACGATACCCCAAAAATTAACCCTTTCTTCACGTTCGAGACCGATAACTATGATTAATCAAGCTGAAATCACCGTACGCTCGTCGCATCTTCTGCCACACACACACAGACAAACATACATACATTATAACTTCACTGGTCGTTCCATCGAATCTTCTATCTTAATAATGGGTTAAAATATTTTTAATTTACGATTATTGAGATTATAGAGACACATTCATGAGAAATAATTCAACGTTGAATCCTTTGACACGTTCTTGTAAATCCATCTTTCTCTTTCATCGGAAATAAGCATCATTTGAGTAAGTGAAATTATATACGGCTGAATAAAAAGTTGAAAATCATCTTAATACATTAAAATATATCCTGAAAACGGCCTCTCGTCAGTCAAGGGCGAAATTTTCGCAAGATCGCACAGGCGGATTTTCCGTGCGGATAACGCGGCTGAAAGGGGGAAAGGAAAAGTTGTCCTGGGTAAAACGAGCGTTCCGGCTGACCGGTGACGTCTGAAACCGTACGAGCAAAGCCGCGGCGCGGCATGGTGTGGAGTGGCGTGTTACGTGAAAACTCAACTGAACTTCTCAAGGAGTTCCAGTGACTGCGCGGAACAGGTAATTCGTGTCTAGATCTGACCTGTCGTTGCGCGTTGGAACGCAGCAACGGCCTTCTGCGGTCGGCACAACACCCCTGTCTAGCGTAGATACCCGAGGAATTTAGTGGAAGGAGAAATCGAACGGAGAAGGAGGGGAGCGAAATGGTTGATAGAAAAGCTGGGACGATGGAAGCAAGGACGATAGAAGATAAAAACGATCGTAAAAAAATGGAGTCGCGAAAGGCGAACAGCAGAAAAATCGAAGACAAACGCGTTGGTCTTTCCGTTCGAATGAGCTCGTTCAGCGTAGCTCGTAGCTCATTTATCTGGAAAATCGTTTAGATCAGGAGTGGCCAACCTGTGGCGCATTGCGTTCTTGTGCTTATTTAATCTTTTTAAGTAGCCATAACTGAATCCATTTTTATATTTTCATCTTATCAGTATCAGTATCAATCCCAATAATCAACGTCAGAAGGTAGAAAAATGGAAGGTATGCAAAAGGTTAGCCACCCCTGCGTTAGATAATTTTTCTTGGCAACTCTAACTGAAGTGAATGATGATTTAGCAGCCAAAAAGATGTAAACTTGCTTAATTCTAATCCGAATGAAATTTTCTATCAGAAAAGCGATTGTTTGATGTAACATGGAAACAAAAGAATGAATGAAGATGACGATCGCGAAGCTGCGCGGTTAGAAGCCGATAACGGTAACAACAACTAAATCAGAGGCAGAGGAAGGACGAAATTAGTTTAGACGAAACTAATGAAGGGATCAGAGAGGAGGAAGAAGAATCGAGAGACTCGCGCCGTGGAAAAAGAGAGCGCGGCGAAGTGGAGTAAATGTCAACGGTTAATTGCGAGTACGCGGACTAATGTATGCGTTCTTACTAGAATGGACTCTCCGGAGGGCTATTTCACGGCGTATACGTTGGAAGTTGCCCACCGAGTATTGCCACTGTAAATCAATCGACGGAAGCTTTACAAGGCGGCTGCTGTTGTACACGTGGTGTTTAATTAAACCATTATTCGCCAGTTGAACGTAAAGCGCTGTCCGAATGACGAAACGCCGATAAGTAAATGCGCGTTTGCGCGATAATTAGTGCGTATATCGTTGCGTCGCTTTCATGGGGGATTTAAAGTGGACACCGAGCGACCTGGTCGTTCCCGGTTCTCATCCATCCCCTCCCATCCAAACAGAACCATTTTCAAGTAAATTATACAGCTCAATCGAGCGAGCTTCTTATCCGTTTCGTCTCTCCTTGTTTATTTATGAAACTTCGTTGGGTTGGTTGGTCTTTTAATTTTATGTAGATGTAGGGTAAAGAATTATAAAATATTAAGAATTTCTGATGCAGAAAATCATCTTATATTGCTTCCTATTATTTATTCTTATTATTACATCCAGTAAAAGACCGACGAATGACCACAGTGCAGTGTGCTATGTTTAAATTTTTCTAATGTTTTTATTTATTTTTTGTCCCGATTATATTTTGATCGTAGTGTTTCGACGAGGCAATACACTGTCGCGTTTCGTTCGCGGAAATTCGATCGAGGTCGGACGACCTCTTCGGTGCGCAGCGCGATTTATCTTGCGCGCAACGGCGAATCCGGAGATTGAACGATCGCTATCCATAAATCTATATTCGCGATGGTATTTAGAAGTTTGAAAAGAAAGGAGCGCCGGCCGCCGCGGATTCCCATTAATCTCCGATGGTCGGCTGATTGAAAATAGTTTGACGTTTGAATCACGAGCGGCGGAAAGGGCCTCGACGAGCGGATTATCGTTCCTTTAATGAGCAACCAAGTTTATTATCCCGTAACGATTAGAGGCGCTTGATAAACCGATAGAAAATGCGCCAGCGGTCAGCGCGAAGATAAGGCGAGTGAGCGCACGGTTTCCAAAGAGGGGGACCATCTCTTTGTGCCTTCGAGCTGCGAGATCTGCGAGCTCCGAGACCGGGAACGGCCGTAGCGGCGCGCGTTCAACGTGAACTTGCTGGAACTTCCGTGTTCCTGTATCTCTGATACCGTGTGTCTCTTAATGCGCCACGCGAAACGAGAAAATAATAATTCCATCGGTGTAACCAGTTCGCGGAACTTCGGAACAGGTGATGCTCATTAACCCTACAAGAGGATGCAGGAAATTGATATAGCTCGACATTCTCCTTTCCATTCGTGTAACCTCGTGTTTTGCTTCACGACTCACCAAACATTTGTTTAATCAGCGCCCATCCTGAAAATATTTTATAATAGAGCCTCGTATAGGCTTCCCATCGTTCCGCTTTTCGCCATCGTCCGGGACGTACATTAATAAAAATCATTCCCCTATCCACTGATAATTATTGTAATAAATATATATTTTTTACTCAATTTCTCCGTCCGAAACTTTTCTTTACGGTATCATATCTAACTTAAAAAATAGCTAAAATTTTATAGATGGTTAACGGAACGTTTGGATAACAGAACAATCACTGTTTCAATATTTTTCTGCAAATTAAAAATCAACCGAGATGCAATTAATGTACTATTCAATGATCCCGAATCTTTTAACAAACTCGACGAATAAAATACTTTTCACAGTTTTTAAAATTAAATTTTCGTTACTTACAAACAGGCAAGAATTCGCAGAACTATGGCGGCTACCAGCGAGACGAATGACGGCCGCGAACGTGTTGATTCCAAAGGTGATTCACGAAATGTCGAACTTCCTTTCCGAGATCACGATCTACACCCAGAAGCTTCTAACAAGTCTCTGCTGCAAGAGCACGGATCGTGAATACCCGGAGGATCTCGAGCAGAGAGAGAGAGAGAGAGAGAGAGAGAGAGGGGGAGAGAGATACATATGTTCGCATAAACTTTTTTTACTACTGACCTTTTGGTGTCCGGAGGCCACCGTCAGTTATGTCCACATGTTACCGCGCATACTCCCCGTGTATATACATATATTGTATATATAGATATATATATACAGTAAACAATGGAGCTAGGTTATTATCCTGTTTTAAATCCCGACGCAGGAGACAGCCGTAGATAATAATAGAAAGTTCGCGTCGTGTCACGGTGAATATTTACCTCGAGGCGACACGAATGCGACTTTGGTATCGCGATTGTGACGAAAGAAAGTGCTTTATCGCGTCGAGACAAGACGGGCAAATTATTGCACTGTTTGCATTCCACGGAAATTCATGACGACGGACATATTCGATTCGCTTCCACCATTGCGAAAATTTACTTCTCGATATCATTCGTATCTCTCTCAAGTGTGCTGATCAATGGTAGACTATTGTAATTTGTTCGGTAATATGGTGTTTGATATGATAAAAACTAGTTCAATTAAAAGAAACAGAAATCTAGAAATTAAAAAAAAAATTTATGAGGATTATAGTTGTATGGATGCCGCCATGGTGGTATAAAAAACGAGTTCTTTCTGAAAAGATGTGTGGACGTGGAAAGTGTGAAATGTTGGGGGAGGATATTTTCGACAAGACGAATGGAGAAAATGGCGAAGGTGCACGGTTCTTTTGATTCTGGGCAGGACAACCTTGCGGGATACATATATCACGTGGGTGTAGAACCGAGACGAGGCATCGACGCGATATTCAGAGTTGGGCGAGGTCGTGGTAGGTCGTTCGGTTCATACAGCGCTCGATGGGAGATAAAGGTGCTCCCATACGAAACCGAAGGGCACGAATATAATCTCAATTTACAAACGGCCCCGGGAACGGCATTCTATGGTAAAGGTAAGAACCATGCCGAACCCACGTTCTAATTGCGATGCAACGGTGCAGGTCGTATACAATGCGCGCGGATACTACAGATTTAATTAAACATCGCTGCACAATGGGTGTGTACGAACTCTGTGCTACAGCCTGTTTCTTCTTGTATTTTCGAAAAAAATATTCTCCATTGCCATCGACTCGAATGCTCTCGCAGTGGGAAATGATCTTTTCAATCAAGTTGATCGTACCATACTCGGAATCAGAGCAGGCTGAAATAGTATATTAATTATAATAATAGTAATAGCACTATTATTGTTTACGCAGCTCTAGGAATAACTTTTTTACATTATTTCATAAACATAACAAGTTTCAGTCTATTCAAATTTTTGGCCATTTTTCCAAGAATATAAGAAAATTTATTTGGTAAATATTTCCTCTAGGAAACGTCTTTAGAATCTTAATAATCGCAAATTAAAAGATCTGAGATACGTACTATTAGTTTAATGTGCGAGCGACGAAAGAAAAATAAAAATTCGACAAAAAGGCACGAATTCAGTTATAACGAAGAGTGAATACGGAACACGATAAGATTTCGACGAGATTTCTGCAGGAAATCTGTGTCACGAAAACATACAGGGAAGAGCAGTAACAATAATAGTGACGATTCGCATACCAATCTCTAGTAAGAGACACCCAGTATGTCGGCTCGGAATTCCATTGGGAATCGCGCGCCGAACTTCAGACACGAGGACAATCGAGTATGGCTATCACGCATACGCTTGTGGACTAAGAACGACAAATTCCCTGGCAGTAGGCGGGATTGGTCGTTACATCGACGGTCTCGGTGCATCGTATGCACGTATATGCAAGTCCTGTGCATGCACGCGGGTCTCTCTGTACACGCCTACGCGTGAATCGCGAATTCTGACGGGTATCAACGTCGAATCGAGTTGAGTCGCTCTGAACTCGATCGACTATTTCTCTCTCTCATCGTCTCGTCTTCTGTCTACGTATCCACCGAACGATGCACAACTCGCTATAAAAGTTAACTGGGTTAACGACTGTTTCTTTCAAACATTAGCTCAAAGAATCCAAATGGAATAGGAACAAATTAAGAGGGTGTTGCTCGTGTTGCTGATTCGAATAAAAATGCGAATAGAAACTTGTTGCTTGATCCCGGCTTACGGTTTTTAAAAGCGAAAAATTACGATTGGCATCTAGTTGATAATGCAACGCGAGCACACGTCACACGGGTATTGCGAAACGGACCTGCGCACGGTAGTGGCAGCGCTCCCGTACACGATGTAAAACACGATATTTATTGGCCGCGAAACACACCGTAAACGTAACCTTATAAACCAGCGAGAATTACCGTCGCCGCTGATAATTATCGACAGTTGGAGCGCGCGAGTGTCCGTAATCGTGTTTGTCCCGTTTCATTTTCCATCGTCCTAGTCTGGGCTCGGTCAGGAACTTAACGATTGCTTAAACGATGCCTCGTGGACTCGGTGCAGAGGTCTGTGCACACCGATAGCGCGAAGGAAGCCGGTAAGAGAGCAAGAGAAAGAGAGAAGAGCTACGGGGGTCGAACGACACGTGAACGGCTCGCCTTTCCATATTATTTATCTCCGGCTGCTTTATTAACGTCCTTCCCGCGCGGATTATTAAATAAAGCAATTCCCTGCGCAGGCGACCCTTGACCCTCATCGCAGATCCTGCGGAGATATCGGTTTCATTTTCACCGTGACGCGGCTCCGCTTCGCACCGCTCCGCGATGCTCGAGTCGGCTCGATCCAACGCGCGTGCACACAGCCTTCCCCCACGTGTTCCGTCCTTTGTGTACGCACGACGATTAATTCGTGTCCGTGGGTTCGTTACGCGGTTGCTCGTTTTCTGCCGCGCCGTCGAGGATGATGATACGGTAACTCCTGGTGGAAGCATGATTATATTACGTGTTACTCCAAGGTGCGGATTTACGACGCGCACATTCGCTCGCTAATCCTTAACGTGTTTATCTCGTGTTTTCCGAAGATGAACTGTTGGATCCAGTGCCGCCGGAATCGACAAAAAACTGGTCCATTTTTCCTCTCTTCCTTTTCCCCTTCCACTATCCCATTCCAGCAGCATCAGCATCAGTGCCGGTTTAAGCCGGGACGGGTCCCGTAGCAAATGTTAGTTGTTATAAATTGCTTTTATGAAAACTCCTACACAAGCAAATCATTTTATCGAACAACTGTGCGATGTTATGACGGTGGGAACCGGAACGATGCATTTCCTATCCCTACGCGAAAAGGTAAAGGTGGCTTGTTTCGAAAATCCGCGTAATAAAGAGCATGGATCGCCGCCAACATGTTGCCTACGTATCGGCGTCTAGCAGCCATTGAGACGTACGGTTGGCATACGAGTGTATACGCGGTAAACGGTATGCATCGGTACCGGTGCGTACAGCTATCACCGTTTATGGTGTCAGTGAGCGGTGCCGGTGCCCGGCGTTCGACCGCAGGTGAAGGCAATATTGAAAGTACGGTCCCGTTTTGTTTGCAGCGAATTTGTACCGTGTGAACGGTCGGCGAGTCAAGTGTTCGGGATACGCGATCCCTGCGGTTCGCGATCGCCGGCAACGGCAACAACCAACGCCGCCATTACGCGCTAACGACTTTTCACATGGGGTGTAAATGTAGCCGGCGTGGCGCGCCGCGCCAAGTCGCCGAGATCGGTTACGAAAATCTCGATAGGGTCCCGCGCAGGTGCAACGAGATGAATAGATACAGTGTAACGAGCGGTGTGGGTGAAGGTAAAATTAGAGACGGAACGATAGGCGTACGGTTGCTCAATCATCAACTAACGTCGCTCGCTTCATTGGAACTACCAACATGGCGGTGGTTTGTTATATCGACGAGCGCACCGCGCGGCACTTGGTTATCCAACCCGGAAAACCAACACCCCGTTATTATCACGCTTATATTAGCTCGCAGAGTGTCGTTATCGTTGTTGTTGTATGCGTCAAATCTTGAAATCGAATTTTAAACGCTCCCCACTCCTCGCGCTCCCTACTCACGTTCCCACTCCCACTCCGACCCCCCTCCACTGGCTCACTTCGCACCCAAGGAGCTCAGTTTACTTACTGGGTTGATTTGGATTAGGTCGGGCGGGTGACAAGGACTGGTGGTTTTGCTCGGTAAACGGATCTTACTAAATATGCTCGTTTAAGTTATTGGAGTTAAATATAGAAAAAAATATTTTACCCTATTTTAAAAACAAAGAAGGTATAGCAAAATAAAAATGATTTCAGAAATTAAAAATAGAGAGATAGAAATGTGATTAGAGAACTCGAGATAGTTGGCATCTAATCACTTAGTAAACAATTAAGTATTGTACGAGGTATGGTGGCGCTCAGACGCTATTCGATTTTCGAACTGTAAGCTACTTTATTTTAGCATTTAAAAAAAAATGTACGCTTCACATTTGTTGAATTGAAAAATGTTTTGTCATAAAGCTGCGCAGATCCTCGAAATTAGTCTGAGAAATTGGTCTTCTCGCGAAACGACATGTGCGCAGGGTATACATAATGTTTAATAACTCGCGCGACATTTGCACCGTATAAATCAAGCTCAAGGCTCTGTGTCCGTTTATTCGCGGCATAAAAGAGATAATGTTTGTTCGCGCATAACACGAGCCCCGAGAACGTTGCTCGTGTGCTAAATGTGGAACATGTCTCGTCGCGAACACGGAATGTAGGTGAACGCGAAAGAAACACGAAAACGAAACGACGGGACTGCACTGTTCCTCGCGACGCGACGCCCCGTTTAATTACCTGGAATTAATTCATTCGGTTTTTTCACCGAGGGACGATGATGCATCGGTCACGCGGCCGATAAATTACATAAGAAATCTTATTCAGGTCTAATTCATTACTCAAACAAATTCATGCGCCGCGATATCGCGTGAAACGAGCGACCCTATCCATTCGTGATTCACCTTCATTAATTTACATCTAAATATGGTGGAAGTTCGAGCTGCTACCCTCAACCACCGCCGGATGAATAATCGCGTGGCATCGTTCCGATTTTTCCCGCGCCGGATCTGTTCGCCGCCATGCTAAATTGAAATCACGCGTGGTTCTGTTAGTTACCTCGTAATAGCTTTGCGTCAAAACTGCACGAGCTTGAACCGCGCATTTGATCATCCGAACTAAACAAAACCGAGCAAACCTAACAGTTCGTGTTATAGAACAGTAACTCAATTAAATCACTAGCTTCAATCTGTATCGATTTGAACAACAAACAGTGTTAAATTCTGAATTTTTCAAGAACTTCAATCGACAGTACATTTTCATTTATTTTCTTTTCCGAGGAAATATTTAGCAGTTTAAAAATGGCAGCTAATCCGTCTGTTTCTACCGAGCGGAATGCTTTACTCTGGAGAATATGTAAATCGTAAGCACTCGTTTTCAATCACCGATGTACGACTGGCGCGTTGAGATTAGTCGAGACGCTTGAGACAGAAACGATGGGACAGATAACGGCGGGAACAGCAACTTGTGGCTCGTTTAATCCTGTTGTCGCTTGTCTATGTTGGATTCAACAAAGTATATTTAATCCTGTATTAAGTAGCTTAAAGTGGGACCAGCCATCGCAGCGAAAGACATTCCTTGTAAGCTTCGTGTTTGCTTGTTGACATTCGTCGTTGCGATTTGCACTTTGCAACAAGGACTGCACGAGAATTGTCCATGTTCTCGAGGCGTATTGCGTTGGATTAAATTCAATTCTGAAATGTATGTTTCTAAAGTCTATTTCAGCGATATCAAACATTTCGTTGTCATTAAAAGTCATCCATAATATAAAAATCTAACGATATAAATAACCATAAATCAAAGCATAATATAAAATCATATAATAAAATTGGAAAAATCAATTTGTTTCTCCGTGAAGGTTCTAAACGTTTGATGGAAAGAGTAGATGAAACTTCGAGGTGGAGAGTTTTCTTTGTTCGCGACAAGTTTGCACGACTACACAAGATGAATCATAACAATCGAGCGGCGGAATAGATTCGTGGATGAGGCCATATAGGGTTCGAGCAGGTCCACCGAACGGCCGACAGTGAACGTTTCGAGTTTGGCGATTCTTAAGAATCCACTTTCGATTTCTATATGGACTTGTTTACGGTCCGCGTTCGTTCGTTGTATCTTGTAGACGACTATTCGCCTCTAAGAGGTGTCTCTTTGTGGTGAACGGCAGAGGCAGGTTCTGCACGGCGGTGTGTGCGTGTCGCGTTCGTGTCCCTCGATGAGATATTACGAAATTCCGGGATCTTTTCTTAGGCACAGTAGGAATCATATTTCCCCGTTCTGAAATAATGCCTTCGTCCCGTTTTGTTTTATGTCCTCCTTTGCTATGCGCGTTTGTCCCCTTGTATTCCAAAAAGGGAGGCCGCGAGCCGCGCGGTTTCACCGTGAAAAGTTGCGTGGGCTCCCGTGTTGAATTGCCTCGAACGTCCACACGTGCGTTTGAATGTGCAACTTTTCATTTTTCGCTGTAGGAAGGAAGTGCACCGAGGCTCTCTCGACTCTCGCGATCCACGCTCGCTGCTTTCGGAATCCGAACAATGTTTGAATAGAAAATGACGAAACATGGAAGCCGTGTACCACGTGCTCTCGCCACTTCCGTCCGAATAAGTGGCCTCCACTGATCAAATACAAGTTCACAAAACACCGTTCAAATTTAGACGAAATTTTCATTGATTCTTCACTAAATTAAAAAATGCAACTACGCACGATTATATGATAATACCATCTCAATTGTACCATTATTAAATTTTTTGTCTGAAATAAAAAAAAAAATAATAACAATATAAAATAACATAAGCTGTTTTCCTCCTTCGATACTATTGCCTAGACTATTTTGCCAAGATCGTATGAAATATAAAACTGTTTGGCACAGTAGCGTTACAAGTAATTCAAGCAGACGAATATACACGAACAAAGAGTAACATCGTATCCGTGCTATTTCGAGGTTGGATGAAGTCCGTGTATCCCGACACCGGAGTAATAAATACCTGCAGCGACACCTTCATAACAATAACCAGAACGGCGACAGAGCCATGAATCACAATCTATTGTTTCCCGCGAGAGATATCGATCAATATTAGATTCGTACGTGTAGAGGAATCGAAATGTTCGCCGACAACGTTGTTCAACGGAACGTTTAACGCTTACGTTAGCAGACATACATCTATACACGTCTCGCGGAATACGATGGGGCCTCTGGGCCGACGAACAGCACGCGACTCGATCGCGACGGGCTTTAATAGACACGAATGAAATATAATTTCCGTTCGATAGCCAGGTGTCCGTTGATAATGATTATCGTTAGAGTCCATCGGGCATCAGATTTTCAGTCGAACCCGGCCGAGAGAAGAAAAAAAAGGATTTCAAGCATCGGGCAATTAGGATATCGGTTGACTATGAATCCGATTAGCATCGCGAACGATTGGCTGCGACACATACGCCGGTAGAACCCCGTCATGATCGGATCTAGCAAAGCGGGAGTCTCGGGACCGAGTAAAGCAGTACGCAGGGTCGTAATTAAATGACTGATCTATCGATCCTCTCGGATCCGTCGACATGCAAGACGGCTACCTGTGACTGGACCGAGCGCATGTGCGTGTGCAATAGATACGCGTATTGGCATCACACGTGTGCAACAGGTACGCATATAAACGCAGCGGCGGTGTATACACGGTAGCCATATATGGTGCAGAGACGTTAGTGGTCAGTCTGCCTTATGGCGATGGTAAAGCGGTGCCACCATCTTTATCTCGGTCACGGCGACTCTGTGAAAGTGAGAGCCGTTTCTCCCCGATGCTTCGAGTACCTGCACGTACGCATTATCCAGCCGATTCCCCTTCGTTTGCGTGAGCTCTCTCTTTTCCTTTCCTTTATCTCGTTTTTTTCTCTCACGGTGCTCGCATCTGGGTCGAACGGCGAATTGTTTTCGGGATCGATCCGCGTTATTCACGATACACTTCGCCTGATCCTTCTTTCCACTCGCCTCGACCTCTGCCGTTGCCTTCGGAATTTCATAACAAGCGATTGTTAACCCCTTCACATGGTAATTCAATCATGTTCGACGTGACCCAAGTCACCATTTTATCTCACGAGGAACACCACGTTTCGCGTGTCATAATAAAAGCGAATTCAAACTTTTCATTTTGGATGTACGTTCCGGATGATCATCCACAGTCATTAAAAAATTATAACACCGTGGAAATTAGCTAATTTTATGATATTTACCGAATATAATAATCGACACAGATTTATAGGTTTTACTTATAGTCATTAATATCTGAAAATATTATTTTCTCCTTTTTAGAGCGTTCTAACATAAGCGTGATTCTTAAAAAGTTTTTTGCAATTTCCTTCATGAATCAACAGGTGGAGTCAATAATTTCTATCGCGTTTATCGTTTCGAAGAAAATTGTCGAGCTCCTTTCTAACGCGAGTCGGGCAGTAGTAATTAAATTGCGATTAGACCGGCACCTCGGCGATAAAAAGCCTTTCCGAAAGAAGAGCGGCGCTCGTTACGAGATCATCAAGAGGCGGTTACGTTTCTGCGGCAATGAAAAATCAACGACGCGACGAAGCGGTCGATATTTTGCCCGGAGCGCGGCATCAGCTTAATTTCCAAACTTGTCCCCAAGCCGGAGTCATTGATATCGCTAGGTGAGTCGCTTGTAAAGGCGCACGCCCATCGGCGGATCATTTACTCTGTTTTTGCTTTTTGCACATGCGCCATCCCCGAACGGCTTCCATGTATCTTCCGTTCTATCGTAGCAACTTGACGTACGCGTATACGCGTCACTGTGCGTGAACCTTGTCGCGTGTATCACGTTCGGCCGCACTGTCACTGTATCATCATGCAACGACATGAAATATATGCAGAAATGTTCATCGATCGATCTTAATGATCCGCGAGGAACGTATGCGAGGAGAAAGAGAGTGAGAGAGACTGCACGGTCGTGTTGCGAAACGGTGGAATAGAGAGGGAGAGAAGCACCGGATCATCGTAAATGATTCTGACAAAAGGAAATACGGGTGGAACGTCATTGATCATTTCCTGCGACGCGCGACGTTCCGATCGGCCGGTCTACGTCGTAGATTTATTTCAGATTAACGTGTAATGCCGCGATTAAGGTTATAAATGGCTCGGCTGTACGAGATGTGCTAAATGCTTCGCTATTCGCGGCTACGCTGACTCGGGAAAAACCTCGTACCTAATGAATTCTGCATTCTTCGAGTTCCACCAGGAAATTCCCCCTTTCGCGGCTTTTTTTCGGAAGCCCTGAAAATTATCTGCGGAATACAGGGTATCCACTGTGAATTTTGTGCGTCTAGATTGATTTTTTATTTAGCACTTTTGGTTACTGAAAAAAACCATGTGTGTTATGATTAAAATATTTTCAAGGTTCGGTATAAATATTTTCTAGAGTCGGTGAATTGGGATCAGCGCAGTTGATAGCAGAGAAAAATTTCGTTTCGCCGCGGTTTCGATGCAGTTGGAAGGGCAATTAAATTTCTGTGGTAGGCAGCGAAGATCGTGACAACGTTTAGGCGAGAATTGTAAAGA
Source organism: Lasioglossum zephyrum (assembly GCA_028455615.1). Taxonomy (NCBI): domain Eukaryota; kingdom Metazoa; phylum Arthropoda; class Insecta; order Hymenoptera; family Halictidae; genus Lasioglossum; species Lasioglossum zephyrum. The sequence goes on along the minus strand of CM052322.1, from coordinate 11,493,008 downwards.
CGGTGTTCTCTCCGTGACGACCGCAGCCTCGCCTGTTTCCCAATTTCACCTCGCCCCTGCAACAATGAACCTGTTCCTCGCCTTGGCAAGAATCCGCGAACATCACCGGCGGGCTTTCGCCTGGTTTCAGGAAATTCTTCAGCGGCGATGATATTATTCAACAAATTATCGGCCTCGTTGTCGGCTCCGCCGTCCTTCGGGGCTGTTTCGAAACGTATATCCGTCTTATCTCTCATCGAGGACTTTCTTCGCGGTGGATCGCGATCTTACACGGGGGGAAACACAGATACCGTATGGACGCGTTCGGGATCTCGTCGCTCTGCGGTATCTGCGACGTTCATCTGGCCAACAGAACCACGGTATCGCTAATACACAGGCACATTTAGATTTATGCACCGGGAGCGCGACACATTCCCCTACGACACTGGGCCCCGATTCTTCATGTACCTGCAGAAACGTCTAGCTGTCCTCTACAGGCAGGGCCGTCTCATCCCGTCGACCCTCTAAGGCACTTTACACTAAGGTGGCCTTTAGGGACCAAAGTTTTTACGAGATTTTTTCAACGCAGTCGAACAGCAACTCGTGATGCATTTGGGTCGCGCAATTTTAATTTCTTTTCCAATAAGGAAATTTATTTCACCACCTCTACTGGAAATGTTTTGGTAATTTCAATAATTGTAAAATAAAAAAATCGATTACCCTTATTAACGCAATCCATAAAATATAAAAAATCATATATAATGGAATTATTCTATGTGGGATGAAATGTTTAATTTTCGAGTTGAATTGGCTCCGAGTGCAGAGGATTAAAGTGAGAGAAAGTGTCCAGGGTCCGCGAGGACGATAACGCAGCCCTGTCTACGGGGTGTACTAGAATCGTCGGGCCCAACTTTGGACGTGTACCGTGTCCCGTCCCGGGAACACGTCCCGCATGTAATAACTATGGGCATTCGAGAGTGTTCGCGACAGAATGCACCGGCCAGACAAATTTATCTTCCAGGACGTACGGCGCTAGATAGCAACCCCGACGAAAGAAAAAAACGAGGCTGGCACTATAACTCAGGAAGAAAAGGCGGAAAGTGAACCGCGAACACATGGTTCCTCTGTGTATTCTTGTTTGTTGCGGTCTAACGAGTTTTGGCTTGGTAGCTTCGCTTGTTGATAGGCGGGTTCTATACCCCGCGCGAGGATAGCTGACTCCTGAGAGCAACCGAGCACCCGAGAGACAGAACTGCGTCGTAGACAAGGACAAATAGGAGTTTTATACGCGGCTGTATCCAAAGAATTATTGCATCGCAGAGTTCCCTCGCCAATCGACACTACCAGACCTCCATTTCCATTGCAAACGTGTCACGACCAAGACACAATCGTTCTTATATTCAACAAAATAAGTAAAAAAAACTTTTTCGAAACCACGCTTATATTAGAATGCACTAAAAAGAAGAAAATAATATTTTTAGATTTAGTGACTATAAATAAAAATATTATTTTCTCCTATATTTATATTTAGTGCATTCTAATATAAGCGTGGTTTTTAAAAAGTTTTTTTTATATTCTACTGTTTAGTCTTTACTACCGAGACCGTCTTTACCGAGACTGTTCGTGGCCGAGAATATTTGAGTACACCCTGTATTTCTGAGACAGCGACGCGACGAACAATGCGAGTTTCAGGGGATTTGTTGTCACGACGCGGTGAATTACATCGGTCGGATCTACCACGCCTAGGCGTATAAACTGGCCTCTTATCCGGAACGAGAAAAACGATTTTTAAGTCGTTCGCTCGGCCGTTCTCGACGGCAGAGCCGAGCGAATCGCTTTGCACGGGATTTATAATCCGAGAAGGTGACGCATGCCTCATCGACGCCGACGTAACGAAATCCTCTCTCCATTGTATGCAGCGTCGAGCTCGCGCGATCGCGCGTTATCATCGGCTGCGAAATAATCGCACCGTTCCTAGGAATCCTTAAGTAACTTGTTATTATCCGGCCCCGTCTTCGAGACGGTTCGTGATGGACCGATACGTGGGCACTGATCCTATAAATTCGATTGGCTCGTTTTAGACAGACTTGTCCATCCGACCAACACTTAACCTGCGTTATTTAATTTCCTGAATGCTCTGTTCCTACACGCCGGGACAAAAACGTTCTGCAAAGAATTTTCACCTTCCTTCGTTCCTAATGTTATTGTTTACTAGTTATTGTTTACACCGCACAGAACCAGTGGCGGCTCAAGTAGTAAAAACTTCGGGGCATTCGTACTCAAGTTCGAAATAGAAGTTGAAAGAAAACTCTTCTAAAATTAATTTTTCGTAAATATATTGAATTTGTTGTAAAGAAAAATGAATGCTGCGAATTCGGGGCCCAGTCGTAGCTCAAGTAAATTGCTGCAAACAGAGGTTAAACTTCATTCGACGTAAAAATAATATAATATCGTTGGTCTTTAGAATTTAAAGTTTCAAGACTCTACACAATATTTTTCGAATCAGCCATACACTTGTGGTCGGTCCTAATCGTGGAAATTTATTGTGAATGTTCAACTTCTCCGGTTGTGTGTACTAGATATCTCCGTTTGCCTCGTTGCTGGTAACTGCAAGGTGGATTTGACCTTTTGCCAATACGAGGAAATTTTAAAAACGAATAGTGACGGTTTAATAACACCGGGGAACACGCCCAAAGCGATATAAAATGACGATTTTCCCGCCTTGCGATATAAGGTCGACTCCCGCCTGGGCGTGATAGATCGGGGCCCACCTTTCCACGGCAGCTATCCCTTGGAAGTTGCATTGTTCTCCGCGTTTATGTGCAAATACGAAGGTTGCGATATTAAAAGGTGCAGAGGTGAAAAATTTCGCCGCAACGCAAGAAAGAGCGAGCGAAATAGAGAGAGCCGGCCATAAATTTTCACGGTAATGATTATTTATAACCGGCTCCGGGTCGCGTTACGAGCCCGTTCCTGTGACCCGAAGGGACAGTTAACATTTAATAACATTTCAATTACAGCTCGGTGACCGTACCGCTTTGCGTTCGACGCGCGCTAAATCATTCTACATCCAGTGGAGTGTCGCACGCACAATACGTACCAAGTATGATTGTCAGAACGGATTCTGTGGATTAATCATTCCACCTTACGATAAGCGATATCTCATTGGGTAATTGTACGTCAAAACGCGTTCAGTCTGCCGTTCCTTCTCATTTTCCCACTTTACATTACGTTATTAACAATTCTAACCGTACCCGTTTTACCGCGTAACTTTCAAACTGTTTTGCACGTAGTTTTCTCACTGAATCGATTAACAATCGTGGCCGTTGCGTATAGGGAGACAAACTTTTTAATCAGTCTCTTTCGTGTAATATGAAATTTAAAGTTTCAAAATATAAAAGAATATCCCACATCAATTGTTCTACATAAGAATATTAATCTTTTGGGTACATCTATTTAGTAATAGAAATTTTGTTTAAAACTATGCGAATAATATCACTACGATAAATTAAATCTTACATAAAATCGATTATTCTTATACATTAATCCATAAAACAAAAACTTAAATTCAATCCATATGCAAGAAATTGATAGGCTGGTACAAAACTTGTCCAGAATCATGACGCAAAATTCGAAACGAGGTTAACGTATTTATTGCAATATTATGCGAGGGCGGTGGAATTCTAAGCGGGAGACACGAAATTTCGACTTAGGCGGCCGAAGCTTTCGCGTTCTCCGCTGTGACAGAGTATATGAATTATGCTCACTGCCAGGTTATCGGCACTCGTGTCACGCCGTAAATCGGTCCTGACACCCAGTGGAATGAAATCAGTGGTTGTCAGAACCTCGCCGAGCCCCGGAGCCGATACTTTTCGAGCGACGGTTTCGCAAACCTCGCACCATTCGGCTTGACAGGTGTCTCTTACTTAATAATCATCGAGAGTCCGCCGATGTGCCCGCAATTATGCCTACGCACGGTCGTTTCGAATTTACCGCCAACGTGGTATCCGCTTGCGAAACGTCGTTTCCCCAGCCGATGCGTAACCTTATCGCATAAATCTCACGAAGCCGAATCATTACCGTACGACAAGCCTAATCGAAATTTAAAGCAACGCTCTCCGGAAATTGGCTGATTTCTACAGCAATCAATCTAACTTTAGACATTACCGTACTCGAAACTGTTTGTTACGAGCAGGCCCTATTTTATCTTTATTCATTTGTTTTCTCGAATGATTTTAGCGACTTGTAAATAATCTAACAATATTTTTTATCTTTTAAAAATTGTTATTCTTTTATCTTGGGTTTCAATCCTGATCCCGGAACTATTTTCACCTTGTTTAAAAAAATCTTCATTTCTAAATAATTTATAATATAATATTTTTATTTCTAATTAATTTTATCGGCCACTCTGCAGTCTAGTAATAAGAAATAATAAAATATCGTATTTTGATTAGGTAGATTGTTCCACTGTGGGACGAACTCCTTGCATCATGGGAGGGAAATCAGAACGAAAGGGACACCGGCGCGGCGTGTATCGCGCGAGGAGGAGAAAGAGGAAGAAAAAGGTCGGTCAGAGGGAGAACGAAACGGAAAGTGAACCGCCACGTCTGGGCTGGTGTGGGTGTAGAGTGTAGAGGCTCGATGCACCAAGAGCACATACCCTCCCGGCTCTCGGTGTCCGCTTGTTCCCCCGTTCCTTGCTGTGTCCTTTCCTCTCTCGCTCTTTTTCTCTCCCTCCCTCTCTTTCCCTTTCTCACTCTCTACGTCCCTTTCTCCGTTCGCGGGGCTCGCAGCGCGGCCTGCCAGCACAGAGACGTTGGCGCCTCCGGCGATTGCATACAGCACAGGTGTTCGTCCGCATTATGCCCCGTGTACGGTGCAGTGACGTTGCCGCCGCGAACGCCGAGCGACATTGTAATTTGTAAATTACATCTCGCTCTCTCGGAGCCAGAGACTCCGCAGAGACCGGGCCGAGCAGAGAGTCTGGCTGTCCACACGGTGTTCGGACCCCGTAGCCCGCCGCAAACAGAACTTAATGAACCACCGTGGCTCGCGTGTTTGCATAACGTTGTAATAACACGTGACACGATGGCCAACCACCTTCCGGTTATGATAATAGGACACCTTGGACGACGATGGACCGCGCAGACTGGAATACAACTGATGGACAGATCATTCTTTTATCTTTCTTTCTCGCCAAGTATGTAGATGCATACCACCGATTCTTTCCTTTTCAATCGATACATTCGTTACGATATTTTTTCAATTGATTAAGAACCAGCTGTACCCGCAACTTTGTCCACGTGCAGTAACAAATCCTGCTTGATCATTAACGTAATTAATTTTCCAATTGTTAAGGCGCTCTCAGATGTTTTCATAACACCTCCCGTAGAAAAGCTACAGCTGTTTAAAAAGTTGTTTTGAAAGAACTCAACGAGCTGAATACAATGAGCATCTCAAATTGGATCTAGCTGCTACCAGTCAAAAGTTATAAGCAAAAATTGCAAAAGTTAAAGGTTATTAAATGTTCAATATACGCCCACTTAAATATATAGTGAACATCAAGTTTTAGTACCTTCTCTGTAACTTGGACCAATTACAATTTTTTCTATACCATGTAGTAAGGTTAATAGTAAAAAGTGATCACTCTATCAAAGGGAGGAACATTCTTGGATTCCCCGACACGTCCGATGCTCGGCAACAAGAATATAAAGTTGCAGGATCGCGCGTATCTCTACATATTCGCGTGATTTCGAAGTGTATACGACTAGTGTCGGTAAGTGTCGGTATGCGCATCTTCTTCGAAAGACGCAGTTTTCCGGCGAAGTAATCTTTCTATCTCGCGTGGAACGGCGAGCCGCGACGAATAGAGATCGAAGATTATCGGATTGAAAAATATATGTGTCCGGTAAGGCGATGTTTGCTCGGCAGCGTGCCATTTGGCTGATCACCGTGGCGGTCTAACGACACTGCGCGCGTCGTGTTTGCATAATATGTACTCTAATAGGCTGCGACACGGGGAATACGCACGAAGGAAGACACTGTTCGATCGCGGTTGAACGACGGGAATGAAAGTCAAACAGGGTGGTAAGGCGAAGAAAAAAAACGCTTCCTCGGAAAAGCGAGGCGCAATCTGGCCGCGATAAACGCCGCGCTGGTTTACCGAGCCGAATCGGCCGATGATTCGCGGAATTGATTTTCCTGGCCGATAATCGACGGATATCGACGAAACGCCCGGTCCGGTACGTTAATTACGAAACGGGGAAAATATAATCAACGGCGATAAAGGTTTATCACGGTAATCCGTTAGTGGCCCGTTCTAGGAAATTGTGAACCACCCCTCGCTATTAGCGCGCGTATTGGTACGCGCGCATAGTAATGGCCGCTCGACATACACGTTCCCTCGGCATTGTAATTTATCGACCGCGGCCGCAGAACAACCTGCGTGTTACCGGACACGCCGATCCACGTTCTTTCGACATGTTCGCCGATGAATTTAATAAAACGTGTTTACACAACATCGTTATGTAACCAGGTGTGTCCCGGAGTTTGACCGGCGCGGCAACAACGGCAAAACTCAAAATAAAGAACGAAGCGGCGATCGGGAAACGGTTTTTGCAATATCGTCCACGAACCAGTGTCGCCAGATTAACACCAAACCCCTATCGAATTTTACCGGTACATGGTTACCCTATAAAATTATTTAAATGAAAATAAATGTTTAAAAATACCACGTTTTAAAAACATTCACACATACGATATACTGAACGTATAAAAAACATAAGGAATAACGAATAGTAGTAAAAAACAGAGAATAAGGAATAGTAGTAATCCAGAGCAATCTAGCAAGATATATGGCGAAGTGCTTGTCCGTGGCTCTCGAAGAAGCTAACAAAGGGCGTGTTATAATGCGCATAAAGTATACTTTCACGAAAGAATACGTGGCGATTCTTGCGAGACTGTTCCTCGGAGAATCTTCGAAATAAATGCCAGATAATTTGCTCGAAAGTGCTGGTAATTGGCGAAGAGCGTAACACTGAATAATCACGCGTTCCCGAGGTACCGATGCAGGTCTAAAAATCGCCGTGTAATAGACGTTCACCGATTGATACGTGAAAGGGTTAAATTCGTAAAAATGCCCGATGCACCGGTCGACTGGAGGATTCCAGACGGTGGAACCGTTAACGGTGCGCAAATAATTGCAAGGCACTTCTTCGTGCGGAGAGTTACCGGCAAGCACTGTTGCAATTTGCAAACCGCGACGGAATGAAAAAGCTGGCTTTCGCGTCCCGAGCACCGGAGAACCGGTGTGGGCACCACGATGTCTGATTCACCGACAAAAAATCCCGATGAACCGTCCTACAATTCCACCTATCATAATGATACCCTCTACGCGGTTGCGACGTTCTGGTTATGGTAATCGAGTGGCAAATGCAAAGAAACGAGCTTAATACCCCTTCACGGTGGTTCCATTTCAATCTGCCGGTCGCAGGTTGCCTCTTATTTTAATTGTGTTTTCTTCGAGCAACTTTGTGCCGCTTAGTCGTTTACCTTCTCGAACGATGACAAATGCTGCCGCCATTCGCGGTTTTAATCGGTTCATCGATGCGATATTTCACGGGCCACAGGCTATTATGTTATTCGGTTGTCGGAACAATTTCAAACCTTCTTACATTGACAGGTATTCGTGTTTTAACCCTTTGCAGTTGGAGCTATTTGAAGAATATCATTTTTTTTACATTTTAAATATCGATTTTTATGTACCTTAAATAAAACACGAAAACTGACCTTCTTTCAATTTTTAATCCCAATTTAAAATATCATGCAGCGAAGGGCATTGGACTGCGGATTTTATGAAAATGGGAAAATGTAATTGATGAAAATTCATGCAATTGAAGTCACACGATATAACGTAGTTTACGCAACAGTTTGCACGGTATATCCAAGACCAACGATTACTTTGAACTCGTTAGCAATTACTTTTCCGACTCGATTATAATTTCGCAATCGTGGAAACGATTTAAACATTTGCGGACACGGTGCCGGCACAAGGGGTTAAACGTTCAGCGTTTCCCGAGCACGTAGATCCCGGTTGAAACAAAGCCTGAGAAAGCGAGCGCCGATCTCTGTTTCGAATACTGCGCCGCGATCCCGCGCATTCCACGAGAACCGCTGCGCTGCCCGGCTGCTATTCATAATCGGCCAGTGCCTTATTCTCCGATTTTTCGCAAGTCGGTAATTTTTCACCGGCTCCGAGAGTAACGAGAGCCGGATTTTTACGAGGAGGTTGAGTAGGTGGTTCGCACGTGATCTCCAGGAGAACGAGCCTTTCTATGCTGTCCGTGTCTGTTACCCGGCTCCGTGAATTTCGCACGCGAATCGCCATTTTTCCCGCACGATCGGCCTCCAATTTCGATAGCCATCGATTTCTTTCTAACGGTCGATTCATCGGCATTGTTCCGGGGTTCAACCGGGGCAATGATCTCGGCTTTCGAACGGACTCACAGTCAAAACGATCGTTCGAATCTATAGAAATAAAAATTAACCCTTTGTCCATTCTCATCGGGAGTTTCCATCTCTTCTAGGTTTAGTGTTAAATATGTTTCCCCAACGGTACGGTGATGAGCCGTTTCCCAGATCTAATGAACCGACGCCGTGTGTCCTCTTTGGATTAATTAGTGGTAATCATACGGTGTGTTACTTGTGGGAAATAAACAGGATTGCGAACTGTGTATCCGTACGTGTACGGTATACCCAAAGGAAACAGCCTACAAGCATGTTTCATGAGATAATTACAGAGATTCTTAAAGAAGTGACATGAACACTAATGTATTTACATATTGTATGTAACACAGCACTTCCTAAGTGTCCCAGAATTTGGATAACAAGCTAACTATTAATTAGCTATTAATTACTTAGAATATAGAATACAGAATATAGAATATAAAAAACTGCGAGCTTTTCATTGTTTTCTAAGAAGATTGAATAAATTTCATCCGGCGTTTGTGGCTCAACAGAACTCTCCACAGGAAATACAGGTTTCCAACTGGTTCGAGCCATTAAGAAGAGGCTCCGAAACGATCGGAATTAACATAAAGACTCGATTATCGAACAATAAAATTGCAGGTTCAACTCTCAGGTAAATGGATCTGGGACAATGAACGGCCGCTGGGAACGATATCAGGACGTTCTCCATTCTACGCGACTTCCGATCGTCCGGCGACAAGTTTCGACCCAGTTCCATCGGATTGGTGTTGTTGGCTTGTAGGCAAAGGGGACAGGCGGGCGAGGAAAGTTCGCTTGAAATTCAGAAAATTCGCAGGACGAAACGCGGGCGTTGCGGACTGTTGAGAAACACAATGAACAACGGCAGGTTACGAGTAACCTCCTGGATACTTGATCCCACGACCTTGCGAAGTGGGTCGCGCAACGGGGAAGGAGACGATTATGTTCAGTCAAACATGCGCGAGCATAATCTACGTGTAACATACTTAACATATACGGAACAAAACGGCCCGGTACGTATCTCTGCGATCTCGCGGGATCCTGGCGACAGTCCATAAACCACGGAACCGGCGTGCACTTTAACAAACGTAAGTACGCGGCTCACCGTAGTCTCCACGATAATAACTAGACTGCAAATCCTTGTCCAACTACACGCTTATTATTCCAGCTCAACATTTTTCCCTGGGTCAAAATCGTTCTCTTTACTTTTGAAAAGATGATGAATTTCATTTTTGTTTTTCAATTAACTAACTGGATATATCAAATAGATAACAGAACATTGTTCTTGAATTTTTTGATAGGTGTCACTCAAAGGGTTGCTTCCTAGCCCCACCTCTAAAACAACACATTTTTTTTCTACCCTTCATAATTTGCTCACAATTGTGAAAATAATTAAAAGCATTAAGTACACCTCACATCAAACCTAAATCCGTTTTTCTCACGGATCGTGTGAAAATTGAGAAAGCGAATGTCCGAATAGTTACGTGCAAGAAAAAGAAATTGAGGAATCTAGAGGATAGGAAAATATGTCCATTCGAGCATAAAAGTTAGTCGATCGTTTGATAAATGTTTGCTCCCTGATTGGCTCTTTTGAGGCCGCGTCAACGAGGATCGGCGCGCCATTTGCCCCATTGAAAACGCGTTAAACGCTCGAGCGTCGAAAGCGAAGCGGAGCTCGTTACCTTTGCCATTCTGGCCACCGCTCGCCGGTTTCGCAGAAGAGATTAACCCGCGCGTATTTTGCATACTTCTGACCGGCGCTATCGATTATAACGATCAGGTGCTTAAAGCGTGTCCCGCAGCAAGGCCGCGCGGCTCAAGACTTATCCTCGAGGACGTGCGTACATAAGTACGCATACGCTTGCGTACGTGCTGCGAGTTTATTAACTCACGCCAGTGTTTCGCGCGCCACACTTTGTTACTCCATCTGACAACGTAATCTTGCTACACGTTCGTTCGTTTCGCGTCCGGTAGTCCGCAAATAGATCACTTATGTCGCTCAACCAGGTACAGAGTGTATGCACATTGCACACTGTCGCGCGCCGCCATTTTTCGTGGGTCTCGCCCTGCAATTGCAACCGTATCTCTTCTATATGTACAAAATCTAATTAATGAAGAAAAATCCTATCCTATTTACACTGACCGTAGCAAGTCAAAAGATTCTGTCTGCCATCCAATTAGAATTTTCTCATTTTTACGGATTCTCTTAGTACACTACTCTAGTTGAAACAAACTAATATAAGAGTGCAGACACATTAGCTAAAAACAGCGACGAACGCAACAGCCTCATTCTCGTTAAATCAGCAACAACACGAAATACATATGACATCACAGAGAAAGAAGATTTTATCTAAAGGAAAGTCAGAAATAATACCGTGTTCACATTAATTCGAACAGTACACCGTGCCTCGGAAAAATCAATGTGTTCTCAAAGAGATCCTCGGTGTACCGATGCCTTGGCAGGGGCATCGGTATTTGTAATTTCAGCGGGGGACATTTCTTTGCGCGGCGGATCGTGTAGAATCGTGAACAGGAAATGCGGACAAGCGTGTATGGCACCAGTGAGTAATAGGTTACCGTCGATCGGTGTATCGACATGCAACATATACGACTAGTATCGTGCCACCGTTTGCCGGCAACAGTCGTTGTGGACCACCCACACGACGCCACGGCGTTCTCGTAACAGTTCCCTTGGCTAATTGCGTAACCAGCCGTCGCGACCTTCTCAACTTCAGGTGGAGCGACGCAGAACCGGTACAGTAGTGCACGGTTAAATTTACATGAAATCGGAACGGTTGAATCGACGAAACTCGGCCCCACTCTTCTTCCAAAACTTGAGGGGAGGTGGGGGCAGTTGTCTTCGATTAGAAAGTATTTTTTTTAATACACGTTTCTGACGATTAGACTGCGGATATTCATGAAAAAATATGTATATAAAAAATCTTTTTAAAAATAAAAATTAAAAATCACAATCAACAATCGACGCCTTCATGAAACACTTACATTCATAAACATAGTCGAATTTACATCGTGTTTGGACTGATTTGAATCGGAAGAATCTCTCGCGAGAATTAAACTGCTGGCTCGTAAAGTGACGTAAACTCAACCGTGCACAATTTTACCGGCGAAGACTATATAATCGCCTAAAGATGAGCAGGCGGTGACCCTTCGATTTCCATAATTGCACGGAAAATCGGCTCGAATCTCTCGATTCGATCGAGACTGAACCGTCGAACCTTTTCGTTACGCGATTCAGTTAAGAAACTCGACCACCGACTTTCATTTGCATATTTCTTTTACTGATAGTTCAACTGCTCTGGCGTAATTTCAGCCGAAGTGCAAGGAGCAGCATGAAGATCGATCTTTAATATTCGTAGATTTCGACAGCGACTTGGATCATTTAGCTTCGTTGTTCCACTTCGTTCGAGTCTTACTTTCTAGAAGCTTCAATAAAAAATCTCTGTAAAAAATGAGTATGGACAAAAACGTTCAGACACGTGTCTGCTTATATTGTCTTTATAATGAGAAAAAAAAGTTTCATTAAATTGACGACCCCACAGACACGACCTCTTCTCGTCAGTGCGGTTAGCAATCTGTGATTCGAGTCGCAGAAAAATGTTTCTATCGCTGAACAGAATGTCAAGTACGGTCCACTTTAATTCACGAAATTCGAATGTATCGATAGGCTGATCAGCGCACGAGGGTTGAATCGATCATGTTCGCCGGGACAATCGGCGAGCCGTTCATTAGCAAAGTCTCGGCCGACACACATCGATCCCCGAACGAAGATACGGGCACTCTCGGAGTTTCTTAACTCGGCCACCGTGACCTCTTTCTCTCTTTCTCGTTCTCTCTGTTCCAGGCTTGGTGCTCGGGCGAAATAAAATCCTGTCCATTGATGCAACGCGGCTCTCGGTCTCGAGATGGGCAGGAACCTTGCTAGTAAACAATTCCGAGCACGAGGCCTTCGGCGCCGTATTCGGAAAGTGTGTTACGCGGCGCGCTTGATTGCTCCTTTCTTCGTCTCCGGCGCTTACCCGCGATACTCTCTAGTTAGGGTCAATTATATACGGGGCCAATATCGATGGATACCATGCGTGACGCGCACCTTTTACGAATTCCACCTCTATTACCGCTTCTTGCTCTGCTCCACAGTCCTCCTTTTTCCGAAAAGGCAATCTGCTTACACTCGGCGAACGCGCATGCGAGAATCGAGCACCCCAGCTGACGCTTTCTTCACCCTATTCTCCCAGAGCTTTTACACTCCAAGGAGTTATGCAGAAATTACCCTACAAGTTTAAATATTATTCTACCAAATATACTTTTTATAGCAGAAACAAGTGTCGCGTGCGACTACAAATGCTCGATAAAGTTTACGCGTTACTTCTATGTATATTCGTTCGATTCGTGCATTCTGTTCGAAGCTCCCGGCTCGCGTTTCTGTATGAAATACCGCCAGTCCTTCGGTTGCGTAATTCATTACGAAGCATTACAGATTCCCCATGATCCATTTGTCATCCCGACTGGCGATTCACCTTTAATTCCTGGTGGGACTACGAGTATCGTACCAGTTACAGAGGAGAGATTATACGCGTGTAGAGTATGCCGACAAAAATCAGCTCGCGAAAGTGGGCTCGATCAGTCGGCTCGAGGCATCTCTCGCTCTACGCTGGAGTAAAGATTTTTCCCCCGTTTATGTGTGTGTGTGTGCTCCGCAACCGGGTCGGACGAAGGTTTCAGATCATTAATCGCTCGTTCCTGTAATTAATTGCTTCTAACCGGCGCGCACCGATCAGCATGGGACCGTGCTGTGTACACCCCGCGGAGGGAAATCTTGGCGCACACGTCGCTGTCTCTTCCAGCCGGGTTTCTCGTAATCCGCCTGTGTGTAATTTACCGATCCAGTGGCTCGCGAGAAACGCGTCTCCCGCTCGTTTGCCACGTTGAAATTCTATCGGTTACCAGCGGCAACCGTTTGCCCCTTTTCATACGTCTAAGATACAGGGTCGATTCGTTTTTATTCTCCATTGAATCGTTTCAAGAAGCTTTGTCCTTTGCGAAAATGTTCACATCGGTTTTCTTAAAGAATCCATTAACGAAAACTTTCCGAAACTGCTCAAACAGATTGTGTTTGCTAGAAACACCAAACGGTGTCCTTAACCCCTTGTCTTTTCATACGTATATACTAATAAATTTTTAAAAGTTAAAGTTTGTTCAGGATAGGGGCCCATGATGGCTTCTTACCTTCCGGGGAAATTCTAGAGTGAAATTCAATAATGAAATTTCGCTGGGGACATAAACTACCCAGGATGGACATCGAGGGTTAGCAGGATGGAAAGTGATCGTCACGGCGAAACGTGTGTGAATCGAGAAGAATCGTAGCTGAGGGAAAACATCGACGAGGAAAGTCATCGTTCGCGTGGTTGTTCAACATGTTTTCCAGCATGCAAATCACGTTTACGGTCGTGGCAACCTGTTTAAAACGGAGTGAGAGGGCGGACACACAACACAGATATTGGAAAGCGTCGCGCGAATATTCGCCAGCTCCGCGACAAGCTTAACCGCACGGTTCCAGATATCGCTTCGTTTGGCCGCGCGGCGGTTGCGCTCGCGCGCTTAACAGATCCGCGGAGATACGATTCCGCGCTTGAAGAAATATATTCGCGCCTACGTGTTCACACCTACACCCGTATGCCTACACACGCATGCACGCGTCGTGCTGCGCCGGCCAACGGACAACCAGGAAAACCACTATATAGGAATTTTACTCCCGGAATATCGGGGAGCGATAGGACGACAGCTTCCAAGCACGTGAAAGCCGCTCACGTTCCTTTCGCCAGCCCCTTGTCCCGTCCGGCGCGGTGTATCGTGTGCTCGGGTCACGGGGATAAGATACGGAACTTCTCCGGTCGTCCACGTGAAAAACACATTCCTGAATTTTGATGATCCGACGGGTATCAAATGTGTCGAAGCTGCGAACTTTGAATTGCCGGGAGCGCGGGTGGAACGAAACGCCTGCTGATTCAATCAATTCACTGTGTGGGTGCGCACGGTTCTTCTGTAGAATATTTCACCCGGAAAATCGGAAAAAAATCATTTTTTAAATTTAACATAAATCGTACAAACTTTTTTTTGCAAATAATCGTTGAAGATCTTTCAGCCTTCATTACATTGGCGCTGGAAAAAGAATTTTTAAAAAATAGCACTTAGAGCCTTCTTCAATTCTAGCTTAAATTTCAGAAATGGTTTTCGAATTTGATCGTCTCATTCTTATCCCAACTGCACAAAACCCGCAGTCTAATTGTGATCGTTCGAGCGTATGTATCGTGGCATAGCTATACTATAGCTTTGAGTGTTCTGGTTCCGAGGTTGCTTGAAAGTTCGCCTATAAAAACGACATAACTTTCGGAACGATCCAATGCTGTGGACTGTTTTGTCGGACGGCTAAAGAATGGCAACTGTGCGGTCCAGTTGTCGGAAAAGGGAAAAGAGCTCGTGCACTCGTGAATCGTAGTTAGACAACGAGCGACCGCTTTGGTAGTTGGATGGAGTTCGGTTATGGTAGGCGGATCATTCACACCTCCACTCGCGAAGGCCAAGTCGATTGCTGGCTTGGGTTAAAGGAAAGGAGTCCGAGTTGGTCGCGGAAGAATTGGATCGCATTCCCCGCTCCACGGGGCATAAAACCGTTGAGATAATATTGCCAGATAGGTTATTTATTGATATCTCGAGCTTAGGCACCTATCCTGGCCACGATGCTCTATGCCACGGTGTGCCATCACGGAAACCTTCCGCGAGATCGCATAATGATCGGCCCCGGTGTTACTTGCATCTTTGTTGCTCGCGTCTGTGTACGAAACTGGCCGTGTAACATTCTGCTCAAGAACCGAGCTCGCGCGCGCGCCACGCTGGTACCGTTGATAGCCCTAAGAGATGATTCGTTTCGCTCCAGCCTCGTCAAGAAACTCTCGTAACGCTCTCTTGCCCAGACTCTCCGGGGACCCTGGAGAAGACCCTGGATTGCAATCCCGCGGGATTCATGTGGGATTTATTTCAATCCCGCGAGACTAAGAATTTAATTCTTGAATCTAATACATGTATATTTAAAAAAAAAAATTTACTTAATGAGATAATCATCGTTAATCGTATTAGTCAAAATTTACGAACGAAATAGAAATGAAATCTAAATCTACATAAATTTAAATGAAAATAAAATTATAATAACTCCAGCAATTTTAGAATACAAAATCCGAGGCCAGTCATGTAGGTTGAGAGCGTTAAAGAAGAAACGTACACGGTCGTTGTCGTTTCGCAGAATTGCGAAATCTCTATTGTTAATGCAACGAATCCCGGTATGTGGAGCAAGTGCGCTGCGTCAGACACACCCTTCGCAACACGTGTGATCGTGCTGGCTGACTCGAGCGTTGAAAGGATCATTCTCGATCCAGGGAGATCTCCGGTATGCAGGGCCCACACCTCCTCAGCATTGCACCCACCGGCTGACCTACACCCAAACGCGCGCGGCTCTGTTCGGCTTGGCTTGGCTTCGTTTGGCTTGGCTTGGCTTTACTTGCCTTGGCGTGTGCACCGCCACGAGGCCGCGTATCCCGTTTCCATCGAAAGTTCACACTAATGGCATTTGCCGTGCCGACGTATAACGTCGGGATTATTACGATTTATTAGCTCACCTATCACGGCCCTGTTCGCGGCTCTGTATCACGACGCGATTAGGGATTGATTTCGGCGAATAAACGGGACCGGCTAGGGAACCTGACTCGCTCGCTATCTTCTCCGAATGATACCTCGGTTAGAGTGCTTTTAAATCTTGCACCACGTTCAATGGGATTACGTCCCCTAATTCCGATCAAGGTGTTCGGGATTAAGCATCGGCGATATAGAAATCTCTCGCGGCACGATGCTGTCTCGAATAAAACGTACAGCCTTTCAGGATGATAACTACTATACTCGGAAACCAGTCATTATACTGCAATTCAAAATTGACGTGTCAATTCAGTATCTTTTACTAGCCAAGTTGAACCTTCTTTTTCCCATCCTTCTTTTTTTTATTTATAAGCAGTTGAAATCCTTCTGGGTTTATTTTGCTTTACAAGAAAGCCATTAGTTTTCAGAGGGTGTACAAATACTATTTGCGCTAACTATATGTCCGTCGTTGAAGACGGTAATCAAATAAATAATTTGATCGCTCGTACTCACAGTGGATGATTCATTCGCAACGCGCGTCCACAGTGAGGAAGTGTAAATTCGCCTTGAAGCTCATTCATTTCATCGGACATCGACGGAAACAATCTTGTTCCCGTTGAGATCAACCGTTCTCCGATCATAAGCAGGCCCGATCCAGCTGTGAGTTACGCGATCGTGGCAAGGTTAATTCCCCTGTGTGTGTGAGAGAGAGGGAGCAGCTCGCACATCTCGTAGAGCTGGGCGAGGGGAATTGTTGCCGCGATCGCTCGGCGGCGATAATTTTTCAACAAGGAATCTCTGAACGTGGGGAACCAGCCGAGCCGCATCAGACACGCCCTGCATATGCATGCACGTTGCACGCGGATGCTGGCCAGCGCTCAAGCGTTTTCATGGAATCCGCTCGCGAGCGCCACGGAATGCCCGTGCCCGCAGGTCACCACTGTTGAGTGATTTCGCTCGGTCGGATTCCCGGTAGTACTCTCCTTTTTTCCCTCTCTCTCTCCACGGTGTTCTTGTTGTTCGCGAAACCTCTTCGCAACCTGGCGAACCAGAGCGGTGTCTAGCTCGGGAAACGAGTCCCACGACACCGTACTCCCAGCCATTGCGCAACCCGTCGCGTAGACTGTCAATGTCTACTCCCAATGGCGACGACGACGCACAGCAGGAGGAATCGAATTTTAGGTGGAAAAAAATCAAATGCGGTTAGCGACATCAACGTATGTGGTGTCATTGTAAAGAGGAGATCTCAATCTTCAAGTTTAAGCGGATTATACTAGCCAAACAATTTTGAATTATATGCATAAAGGAAATTTTAAGAAAATTGAACTCGGTGGAAAAAAAATCATAGATCACGCAACAACGACAACTTGGCAAGCTAATATAAGCCTGGTAAAATATTCACCAATACTTCCTCCTACTTATACAATCTGGCCCACTGTGCGACGGTGTGTATCTGTTATCTTTTAACGTTGGCACGCGCAACTATCCCAGCCTCTTTTTTTCCACGAGATTCATCGACGCGGCCACACCGCGGATGTACTTTCAGCTATCGACTCGGGGGATCTCTTTGGTCGACTGGTCGCTCGAAAGGTTAATATGTATCGCGATACCGGGTTATTTTATTAGTCCGCCGAAGCGGACGGACGTCGAGCGGCGCCGGGCTTCTCGCAAAAATTCCAAATGTCGCCGAAATGTCAGCCACACGCGGCCAGCTTTTTCATCGCCTCCCGAGGACTGCGAATGATGCTTCGTCGACTCGGATTTAACAAATTGTACCCCTTTTTAAAGCTACTGCTGTCACCGCTTTATTTATAACATTATTTGAAAAAATAGGAAGAAGGTCAGTTTTTGTGATTTATTTAAGGGAAAAATATTAAATGAAATTAAAACAACATATATACCTGATTTGTTAACTGTATCAGATATGATAAAATGTTTTCAAATTTGATGACATGTAGAAAAACTCTAGTATTTTTTATATGATTGGAAGCAGGTTGCAATAGAAGTATGCATTTGTATTATAGAAAGAATTTGGAGGGAGGAATCGGAGCAGGCTCATGGACGAGTCATGATCAAGGAACAAGCTGGGGAACGGTAAACGCGGGACCGTTCCATAAAGTCTCGCAGCCCCTTGGCCACCCTGGTTATTAAGTGTTACGCAACCGCATTAGAACTGCACCTGGCTGGCCGATACAATGCATAATAAAACACATAATGGCTGGCCGGTCTAAGCGTGGATTAACGCTGGACACGAAAAACGCATTACGCGGCCGGGTAAACGTCTCGATAAAAATCTGAAGAGCCGGGAGCCCGGGGGTCTTGGCCGCGTTCGAGCGCCGGCTAAAACAAGATCATTAATTGTTGGTGCGGGGACCGTAGAAAATCCAAATAGACGTTCAATTCGCCACAGAACCACCTGTTTCGATCGTGGAACGCGCGGTTTTGCAACAATCTTTTCCCTCCCACCGTGGGACCATGCAAATGGATTTTACAAGGCTCTTTCACGCCGTTACCATTGTTATTTCGACCTCGGCTGGTATGTCCAACCCTGCCGACACAGTCCAGTCTCGAGTCCAGTCCAGTCCGTTAATCTTTCCGTCGGCAACGAATGTCGATACGTATCGTGGCTTGCAAAATCGACCGGGAGCGATCCCTTCGATAGGAGCCAGCGCCACGACGATCACGATCGATCGATCGGTTTCACCACCGAAGCGCTTGTAAGCCGGCGCGAAGTAATTATCAATGTTGGTGGCTGACATCTCTTGCCTGATTAGATGGTCTGCGCGGCCAGTTTTACGGACCTGCCGATCCTATCGCACCTTTATTCGCGCTTCGATTGCTGCGAGTCAAAATGTGTTAAACGACCAGCATAAACAGAGTTACGAGCCGCTGTCTGCGGTTCTCTTATTTTCTTCGAGATCCGTCTCAGCTATACGCTCTTCCCTTTCATAGATCAGCCTCTTACCCGTAATATTTCTTTTCCTCTCACTGCCAAACTGACACTGTGTTCCTGAAAATGTAGTTCCTTGATAGGCCAGATTCCCAAGGTCATTCGAAATGACTTCTTCCTTTGCGAGAATGTTCTTCGTGGCTTTCTTAACGAGTTACTACCAAAAATGGTTGTAACGACACGTACATTTTCGCTATGGAAGAAGTTATTTAAAATAATTTCAGGAACCACCCCTTTCAAGGTTCTCCGACATTTTTCGGCTACCCTGTAGAATTTTAGTAAAATCCTAGTATAATAAATACAGTACCCCTTACGGGTTAAACTGTTCGATGCACGATTGTTTGAAAGACGCAATGCATCGCATCAATCATATTTGTCAAGTCGTTAATCTTTCCTAGAAGAGTTCAAATAGTTTCGATAATCGATAGGATTGCGAGAATCCGTGCGGCGCGGCGGCTGCAAGAGATTAAATTTTCGTTATCCAGAGTTTATTTGTCCGTGGCTCTGATATCACAATAAATATGACGAGGCATTCGAGCACGTTCGAATGCATAAAGCGTACCTCTTCATTAACCGAAGACGATTTATTTAACACGTCGTTCCTGAAGTGAGCGTACATAAATCGATTTTAGATGGTATTTTCTAGCGACTCACTCTGTATACGCGTCAAGCAATCCGACCTTGATGAACCTTCATCCTGAACCTAACGGAAGAGATCTCAGCCCAATAAGCACGACGAATTCACCATCGGGAAGACGGACGTTCCCGGTACGGTCATAAACGGAGAATTATTTATCATATGGGTTAAATGTTACGTCCGATAAATCTCCGACGTCAGACACACTTTCCGGAGAGAATGCGACGGACTTTTACATCGATGATCGTCTGAACGCCATATCATTACTCTTCGTACGAGGGCCCGGACACCGAGAGAGCTCCGTTACGGGGCCTTAAGGCCGAGTGTACACTTACATCGTAAACGCGCCGCGTGCACCTTGCAACAGGTAGTTGACGAAATCTCCGACGGATCAAGCTTCGTCACGTTCCAGATATTTTCAAAGCCAGATACGACAGCAGATTAAATTAGATCGTTCGGAATATCGACGGAACGAGGCAAACGTTGCGCTCGGTATCGACCGACGATGATGCAAAACTGTTTCACGGTTTTAGAGGATCGCATTAACCATTAACATAATATTGCCTAATATTGAAAGTCTCTGACAAAACCATATGGACTTTAATGACTAAATATGATGAGATTAAATCTGTTCAAAAATGTAATTAAACATTCTGCTGAAAATTGAAGATATGGATCACCTTTCTGTCTCAAAGTTTCATATAATGAACTTGAATGACAAAGTATGTGAACAATAAAATTTCTATGAAAATGGGATAAGACATCCAGATGAAAATTGAAGATATGGTATTAATGATTATCTTTGTTTTTATATAACGAAAGTATAACATCAATATGTACGTTAATATGTAATGGTGTTTCAACAAAGTTTTTACTGGAAAATGTAGCCAGTTGGATAGGAACGGTGCAAGTGTAGATGCGGCTTAAACGTTCAACCCGTTGAGTCCGCAAGCCTGGGGAACGGTACGAGGAAGCTGCGGAAGCCCGCGGAAGGTTGCGGCGAACACGTCGCCTCGTTTCCACACACGACCGTGATAAATACTCCGAAAAACGTTTCTGCTGCGTGGGCGGGAGAGTGCGATCCCGGTTAGGTTGTATAGCGTCCACCAGCGCAGCGCAGCGCACCGGCACGCTGCGGATACTTTCCACCGTCTGGTGTACAGTTAGGCGTGACGCAACCGCGCACTCGAGAACGGTATGAGATCCCAATTATCGAATGCTTCCGGTTTCTAAGGGTCTCGGGTTTGCGTGGAACAACGCCTAGCTGGCTTAGGTTCCTGGAGCGATGAATACCGGGATGAGGCCGGTTGCGCCGCAGGAACAGTCGACTCGCACAGACCTTATCGTTATTGTGATTCTAACAATCGCTGTCTAATTGAAAGGCAAGTATCCGGCTAAGGGCCGCTATCAGCTGTCAGCTTCTCTTGAAAATCGCCGGCAATGCTTTAATCCTATTATGGTCCTATCAAAATGTGCCCAAAATTTCCGAAACAAGTAACGCTCTAACAGCGATTAGAATATCTTAGATTTCAAAAATGACAAGACTCTATTTCTTTAGATTTTGTAGAATTTTTGAGACAATATGTGCTTCGACCAAAGCGAATATAACGGCGTTAGTTATCGTGTTACGAGGAAACAATCTAGACAATGTCACGGCAAAGAAATCCGCTGATTATTCCAACAAAGAGTAACTATGCGCAATGAATAACATTGAAGACATCCACTTAAAGCGCAGCTTGATGACGTTAACATCAAAGGCTACACCAGAGATGCGGCCCTGTCCACTAAAGTCATTCCACGTGTTATTGCGGAAGTGGTCTTTGAAGATCGTAAGAAACCGTCCGCGGTGATCCACGACGATCGGATAAGCCTCAAGATCGTGGTTGTAAAAGAAGTTTATAAGGCTTGAGATTATACGACTGTCACGGGCTATCTATCTTGGCCGATACATAGTGATTTCCGTCTTCCAAAGTGAAGAATGAAAAGATAGCTCTCTCTCTTTCTCTCGCGCGCGGCTACTATTTGTCGTAAACGAATTTTTATTTCAATTCTATGGACTCTCGGGCTTAATATCTTTACCACCATGTGTTTCACAATTTCAATGTCCCGTTCCTACCATCGGATTAACGTTCAAACCCCGCGCGAGTTGCCGACGACTTGAAGGTTAGCGACATGGTGAATTTTCTTGTTCAACTGTAGTGTTGGTAGACCTGTCGAATAAATTTCTTAAAAAATTTCGAAGAATCAGATCTATACAGCTGTTGCGCCTGGAAAGATTTCGTATAAAAATCCGCTGGATGTGGCTTGCAACAAACGGTTCACTAAATGTCCGATCGGATCAAGATAAGAAAGGATCCTTACCTGATTGATGTCGCTGCCCAAATCCCTGGCGCTCTTCGCGCTCCTCAGCTGATCGCCACGGTACTCCCTGTACCTGATGGTGACCTCGTCGTCGGTGAGCGCGCCGCTACCGCTGCCACCGCTCCTCGCGTTCTTCTTGTTCTTCTCCTCCTTCGCCTTCTTCTCCTTTTTGCTGAACAGCTGCTTCACTTTGCTCATCGTGCCGCTCTTCTTCGCGGCCTTCTTCTCGTACTTTTTATCGGCGCCGGACGGTGGTTTCGCGGTGACCGGCGGCGACTTCGATACGTCGTTCGAATACTTGTCGTACTTCCGCTGCTCGGACGCAGTCAAGTTCATGTTCCGATCGGTGTGCCTCCGTTCGTGCTTGACGAACTGTTTCGTGACGAACCCCTCGTCCTCGGACTCGATCTGTTCCCGTCTGTCGACCTCCTGCGAGTCCCGCCTATAATCGTTCTCGATTCCCGAATCGGCCAGACGATCCTTCCGGTCGGAGTCGCTGAGTCGCGTCTCGCGTTGACGCCGCTCGGTGTGCGACCGAGTCTCCTGTCTGATGTGCCTCGACTTGCCGCCTTCGTGGAAAGCCCTAGCCGGTCTGGTAGGGCTCTCGTCGAAGGGTTCCAGTCTGCCGACCGAGGGCTTCACTCGAGGACTCTCCCTGTTGTCGGAATCGTCGAAGTAATCCAACCGATTACGAGAACGACGCAAAGGCTTCTTCGGGTCCTCGTCCAGATTCCGATGCTCCTTTCTTAGAGTCCGAGCGGTCTCGTCGTATCTGGTCTCGCAGCGGATCGAGTCTCTAGCGGTGGTGTCCGAGTCGTATCTGCTGGAGTTGTAGCCACCGCGATCGGTGCGTATCCTGGGTGGAGAACTGTCGTAGTCGTCGTGGGTAGGGTGCTTGCTAGTGGTGTACCGTTGGGTGGTGCGCGTCTCCTTGTAATACTTGGACTCCAGCTGACTGTTCGTCATCTGCGAGATATCGGTGTCGTAGTCGTCGTTAGGCCCCTCTCTCAAACTATCCAGGTGTCTCTTCGCGAAAGGTGACCTTTCCTTCCTACCATTTATCGTGGGACTCTCGAGCAACGGCCGACGCATGTCCCTGGCGTTCACATAGTCCGCGTGACTGCTGGTCAGGTTCTCGTGGGACCTGGTCGTGTACTCGCTCCTGAGCGCCCTGACTCTCGCGTTCTCGCCTATCTCGTCCAATCGCTGGGTCGACTTGCTCATGCCGCGTATCGACTCGAAGTTCTTCTTCTTCGGCAAGTACGGCTCCCTGGGCCTGGTCTCGCGGTCCAGAAAATCCTCGCTCTTCGAGAATTTTCTCTCGGTGGTGAACTTCTTGGCGACGATAGGCGAGGGCAGCACGTTGTTCTCTTTGGACTCTCCGCGGAAGTGATGCGCCACCGGATGTTCCTCCTGATGAAAATTGGATACCTTGTACGGACTACTGGAACCCCTGATACCCTGGAAACGCTCCTCAGGACTGTTTCTAGGCCGGTTGGCGACGTGCTTGAAATCGTCCGCGTAACCCTCGTGCGTTCGTGTTTCGACGATATATTTGTCGCCGTATTTGTCCGTCCTGGTCTCCACGGTGTAGCCGTCCCTCGGCTTCGCGTCGATGTACCCGTCGGTCGGTATTTTGTTGGTGATCTTCTTCTCGTAGCCGTAGACCTTGCCGTTGTCCTCGTGTATCTCCTTCTCGAAGATGTACTTCTCCCCGTTACTGTTGGTCCTCGTCTCCGTGATGTAAGTGTCCATGTAACGTTTCGGGGACGCGACACGGTTCGGCGTGACAGGCGACGGCACGATCGGCTTATCGATGATCTCGTGCTCGGACTTCTTGATCGGCACGTTCGCGCTGTTCTTCGCGGCGAATATCTCGTCTGCTAGCAGCCTCGACTTGATCCGAGACTCGAGTAGATCGCGTCTCGCGCTCAGCTCGGACGTCTTGTTCGATATACCGGGCTGACTTTGTCTCGGATGGTACTCGTTGGTTTCCCGTTGTCTGGCGTCCGTACCGTCGGCCCTGCCCCTTCCGGAAGTGTCGACGAACACCGTCGACGTGTACTTCTCTGGTTTGTCGTACAACCGTCGGTCGATCTGCTCGAAATCGTGGTGTCGTTTCCCGTCCGAGTTCCTGGACCCGTAATCCTGCGCGCTGCTGTAGTGACCGGTGAAATGACTGGCGGTCTTCCGGTCCTCCTCGAACCTCGACTTGAACGTGTTGATCTCGTTGTTGCGTCGCAGATCGCTGTTGTACGAGTAATCCGTCCTACGGTACTCCTTCTCCGCGGGACTGTTCTCACGGGAGGAGTCCTTTCGCTCCAGGCCGAGGCCTTCGTCGCTGTCCGAGTGACTCCTCTGGGCCTTCTTCTTGTCGGTCTGCACCTGAGCATAGATCACGTTTGTCTGCGGGGGCGGCGAGCTGCAGGACTCGTTCGGTCTGGTGTAGGAGAACGGTCGATTGTTGTTGTGCCCGAAACCCGGCCCGGGCGAGACCATGGTCCTGGTCAGCTGGGGCGGTGGCGATCGATCGTTGGACAATCGGTGAATCATCTTGTGTATCGTTGACTCTTCGTCGCGTTGTTGGAGATCGTATCGACTGCTGTGCAGCATGCTACTCGCGGCGACCTTGTCTACTTCGTCGAGCCCGGTGTCCTTTGCCGGTGAAGGGGTCCGGGCTGCCTTCTCCTCTTTCCTTTGTTCCCCCACCCGTTTGGACTTGTTATCGTCCTCTAGCTCGATGGGTATGCGCCGCACGGTCGCCTTGTTCGCACTCGGGGCCGATACCGGTGGCTCGCTCGGTTCTTCCGTCTGTTCTTCCTCGGGCTGATCTCGCGTCTCTGCTAACGGCTCGAGCTCCGGCTCGGTTACCTTTCTGGCATCGGACTCCTCTTGTCTGGACTTCTTCGCTTCCGGCCGGCTCGCGGCCTCGTTCACATTGATCCTGCCGAAGTGGAACGGCTGCTGATCAACGTGCGGCGATGCCTCGATGATGGGGGACAGTTGTTTCTTCGCGCGCAGGCTGCTCAGGTGAGAGCCCTCGCTCTCACTGCCGCTCCTTTTGCGGTGTGATCGCGTTGACGCCCCCGCGTCGCTCGCGCTACGGCCCACCGGGTTCCTCTTGCGCTCGAGCTTAGGGGAGAAGAACCTGGCTAGGGTGCCTTTTAACTTCTTCGCACTGGCATCGCTCGCGCTTCGCTCCAGTGCCTTCTTCTTGAGCCGGGGCGTCTCGACCGAGTCCGCGCCCGTCGTACCACCGATCTCCTCGCTCCTGCGTCTCACATCGAGCGGCAGTTCCGGCCTCTTCTTGTTACGACGTGCCGGTAGGGTGCTGAATCGGCCGGGCAGTCGTCGGTTATCGTGTGCCACACAATGAAGGCTGCCCGCTTGCTGAAGCACCAGCGCCGCCTCCTGCGCCAAGTCCTCCTTACTTCTCGACGCGATGCTCTCTTTGTGCACGGGGGTGGCGATCAACCTGCCTTCGCCATCTCCTACGAGCGCCGCGGCCACGCGGGGTGTTTCGCGTCCTGCAACATCCAAGCAAACCACTGTGGTTAAACTACCCTCGACAATTCATCATTCGCACACTCGAGATCCTCTTAAGGCTCGAGTTCTTTTGTTTCGGTGAAAATATCGATTTTTTGCGGAATCTTCAACTTTAAAGCTTGATAGTTACACCTCTCCATTTTGAGAAAGTGCAAAATATCGACATGTTTCAGCAGAAACGAAAGCTCCGTGTTGAGATTATCCGGTAGTTAGGCTCTATGAAATGATACAACTAAAGTGTAGT
This sequence comes from Lasioglossum zephyrum, assembly GCA_028455615.1. Taxonomy (NCBI): domain Eukaryota; kingdom Metazoa; phylum Arthropoda; class Insecta; order Hymenoptera; family Halictidae; genus Lasioglossum; species Lasioglossum zephyrum. The sequence continues at coordinate 11,467,085 of CM052322.1, read as the reverse complement.
TAAAACACGTGTAATTTACTAGTAGAAAGCAAAAGTTATTTGCAGAGAGTTTCATTAAACATGCCTTGGAAATCCGAAGCTTATTAAATTATAGACAATGATAATAGCTAAGTGAATGTAACTGGCTACCGTAAAAAAATTTATGATGGGGGATAATTACTGGATTCATCATAGTCATTAGTGGTCTATTAAGAATGCTTAGAATCATTCGAACCATGTTGTGATTTTTTCAAGTTATTTCACAGAATTATAAAGGGTTAGTATCTCATGAGTTTCCATGTTAGGGATTTAATAGCGACACTGTTTACAACACGTTGAACAATGTTTCCACGTGATGTATCGTATAAAATATTCGACTAATTACAATAAAAGAACAGAATACTAAGTTTAATCGATATCAAAGTTCAATGCTTAACAGAAAAAGAGAACTCGATGCTTCTGAATCGAGGTCGGCCAATCAAAGTTCAACACAGTCAAGTGCTTACGATGATCGATAATTCGATCCTGAAAAGCCACACAGCTTGTATATACAGGGTGTCCCATATACAGGATAAGCATGCTGTACCGAATAGTAACATTCATAAGCTGTATCTAGCTACCGTATCTTTCAATTTTACTTCGAATTCACTAGCATTTTCGTCTGGAGCTAACGTTTTCCTTTCACGACATCGTCAGAAAACACGTCATACATTGTTCCAACTCGATACGGACTGCCGCGCCGCGCGGAACTTTCGCTCCGCGGTATTTTTGTGAGTCGGATAATAGAAATCGTGCTTCAATTGAAAATTCAGCCCATACGCTCGCGCATACACGTAATACGCAATTTGACCTTTTCGGCGTGCACACGCCTTGTGAACTGGCGGGCTCGCCGCGGGAAATCGCTCGAAGAGACGGGATTCCGCGAGGGGCGTTCGAGAAAATCCCATAAACCATTGCAACGATGCATGCGATCCAAATGCACTTCATCTAAATCAGTAATTGGATCACTCTTGTAGAATTTAGCAATTTGACAAAAAACCACGATCACACGATCTTCCTTTCTAACTATAGGAAAGAAATTCGGAGAACAATCTATAGCTCGATCATATTTGTTTAATTTTTTTGGGTGTTTCGACTGAAAGAACGAATGTGATGCAGCGGACTAGCTTGTAAATATGTGAATGGGTCAGAAGAGAAGTCTGTATTGACATGGTTTGAGTGAAAGACACTGTGGGAAATGAAGGTTGTCTTGCGAATTCGTGCTAAATACCTCCGCGTCCTTTCCGATTTTCCATAGAATAATTAAAGAGAGGAGAAACCGTGTCTGATTCTAATCTCCACTTCATATTACGTCTTCGCGTGCAGCACAACCACGGGTAATCACTCGATGCTCTCAACAAATATCATGTACCAGTGACCTTTCCGTAATAGTGTATACCATCCACAAACACAAGCTGGTGCACGTTTCTCGACAGAAATTAATTGACGTGCCAGCGACGAGAACGATTTTTATAAAATCCATTTTACACGTTGGACAACCCGGGAGAAATTACTTATTAACTTTCGAAAGTATCCACCGAAGCATCTTCCATCCATCGCGCTTCCTGCGCGAGTTGTTCTAAACAACTGCATAATTTAATAAATATATTAATTCCTCTTTTATTTTCATATTCTACGCCAGTAATCAATTCATGATAAAAAATAATTTTTTACAAAGTTAACACTCTCCTTTATCTAGAAAAGTGTTTATCTTTCTCTCTTTTTTATAAACACTTATGTAAAAGGGCATCAGTACGTCTATAATAAATAATAATAATAAAAAGTAAATTAAAATATTATGTATAGAATTCTTTCTAGGGCTAGAAAGTACTTCGCGTTCTATTAATTATAAAACTATCTGGTAAATGTATCGTGGCATTCTTCCACGTTTGGTAAATGAGTCGTTAATCTCGGATGCTATTTACTACGTTCGGAATAGTATTTAACCTAGCACCGATGGTGTTTCGCGGGGCATTAATAAACATCAGTAGGCTCGCATACAATCGAGCGGGGAACGATCGGTAACGGTAATTAGAGAGGACGCGTGGGTTCTATAATCAATGATAAACAAGCTAATGATCCGCCGTTGAGGCCGTTGACGGATTTACAGCGTCATTGTCGCGGTTCCACGGGCCGAGAAGCTGTTGCTTGCGACCTCATTCGAGGAACATCTTGTCGAGGTCATCGACGAGGAGACCCCGGGAACGGGGCCACGCCGGGATTAGCGTTCCTGTTCGCCTACAAAAGCGGCGTACCACTTCTAGTACCCATAATGCCGTGCACCATTTCCACCGAGCACGTCTCTCGTGGGAAATCGTTGTTAAATGGAGACTGAATCCACTCCGGGGCCATACTTGCCAACTTTTATGAGCTTCTGTTTACGCTAACAACCTCCACTCGCGCTCGTTCTTCCTCACATTTCCGCGACTAATAGTCAAGCATTTCGACCGCATTACGGAAGGAAACGGCTGTCCTCATGTTTTCTATATTTACTCGATAGACCCTCCACCCCTTTTCCCTTTGTTCCCTCCTCCTCCTCGTTCGTTTTTCCTCCCAGAGAATAAAGAGAAATTGGAAGCTACGATTTCTCAACGATTGTACTAAGTCACTGGCGCGGATCATCGGTGACCAACGTAAACTGTGGATTTTATAAATAATTATCAGAATAATGATTAATTGAGATACAACAGTGATAAGTAAAAATTTCTTTCTTGTTTTAATTATTTTATTAAACTAAAACTAATATGCTAACACTGTGTCCATTTGTTTAGTGCTTATCAATTTGCAAGAGAGATTCCAATTTTCTGTTAAACGCTGAAGAAACTGAACAGCCAATGAGGAACCGTATACGAAGCACCACTACAGTCTACATCTTATTAAACACGATCGATATCTTCGGAAGCCTTGAAAACAATCAGCATTCCTGGTAGCAAATCGTATCCCCTCCACGCCTACCTGTTCGAGTAAGAAGTGGTCTAGCTAGGTCGAAGTTAAATAATCGAGGTATATAAGAACTGTGGAACGTGGTAAACGAGTAATACCGAGCACATAATGCGAGCGAGGGCAATGAATAGATTCATGCTTGAAACGTGGTAGTGGCTCTGGACGCGAGGCTGGCCACGTGATACAGATGAATAACCGCGCGCATAAAAAGAAAAAGGTTTCGCATCGCTCGTGATTTTCCAGTTTCGCATTGCATACAGCGAAATTTTATATGGTACCAATCACCGTGGACCTCTTGCAACAGCAAAATCGTAACACTTGCAAACTTTCTAAATTTTAATGAACGAGAGAAGTTACGTTGCTGGTTTCACGAAATATGTTCAACTATAACGAATTGGGACGAGGATTCGCTAATATTATAGTTTATCATCGAATTTCATCATCGAAAAAATGTTTTTTCGCTCCATCCTAGCACACATGTTAGATTATTAATTTCTATCTCGAAAATGACATTTTTTTGTGTGATCAAATTATAGACTATAATATTAACGAATCCTCGTCCCAGCTAGTGCAAAATAAAAAGTTTTCTTAATACGTTTAGTAACTTGAAAATGATATGAAAGTGTTTATAAATTCATCTGATGTTTTTAGTGTCTGAAATTACACCTACTAATTTTTGTCATAAATGCATACAATCCGCTGTCTACTAATTACTATGCAGACGTCTCGCAAAGCATACGTAGATTTAATTATAGCGTCATTAGCAATTACGCGCAACCGGAAGGAGGAACGCGAGCTCTCCCGCGAGCGTGCGCGCGCCTGATGAATTTGTAATGCGAAACAACGTCATCAGGAAGCTTCTACAAGCGGATACAGAGGTCTGGCACAACGTCGCCATATCGTCGATCGAAGTATTCCGGGCAACCTCATAAAGTAGTATCGCCAACTAATTGGAAATAATTACGATCGTTTATTTCTATCCTCCAGTTTACATAATTCTGCGTGGCGAGGCCGAGTAAAACGTTTCGGCTGTTCTAATTACAAAACCTGGACATTCGTAACGTAATCGGGATACACTGTGGGAGATCGTGCGACTTGATGTGCGTTTAATATACTCGTAATTACGAGTTATGAATGCCAGATGGCTTGACAGAATGCCCATTTCCGAGTAATAAACCTCGGGATCGATAATAGGCTCGCGCGGAGCTCATACCGGGTTATACGATGTAGATTTTAAGAGCCCGACATTCTCACGAATCGTTATCTTCCGCGGGTTTCGCTGGATCGCCGCCGTGCACTGTCGCTTTTCTCACGAGTGACGATGCTGTGAACCCCGATCTACCACGGGAGACATGCTTCCGCCTTTGGCGACAATTCGATCAAGTTCGGTTCGATTTTATATTTTTTATTAGTCCAACTTGTAAGAGATGGCCGGGATTAAAACGATAAATCAATGATAATATTGCGTATTGCTTCTGATAATAAGAATCATAAGTAACACGAAGAAAATGAAAAAATGTTTTCATTTTATTCTAATTATTACATAAGTGACTGTCATTACGCTAATCTCGAAAATAGCAAAGCTCGACCAACAAGAAAACACTGTAATGGATTGAAATAATGTAATGAATGGTGAGATGTCCAGGAAGGGATAGGAAGCAGCGTAGGGTCTGCGAATGAATCCTGACAGCAGGTGCTTCGTGGACCCGGGGGTCTGCGAGCGGTATGGTGGGGGGATGTTGGGGCCTGAGGCTCACGGAGAGAGAGAAAGAATGAGAGAGAGGGGCGAGGGAGAGAGGAGAGGGAAAAATTGCCGGAAGTGCAGGTGGCGTCTTGCCGTGGTGGGTCAAAGATCGCGCAGCGGTGCTGACCCAGTGCTTCGAGGGCTGTAAATGTTGTAAACGCTTCCACGGGTCCCGAGCGACGGTACGGATCATCGCGCGAACCGAACCAACGGTAATTTCGCGGAGGATCACGAGCATAAATTAATATCGCGGTTATCTGATCGTTACCGGCGAGACCGGTCACGTACGAATTTAACCCCTCCGATCGGATCTGCGATCGATAACTGTTACGATAAGTATGAATGTAAATTGCACGAGGCACAGATCGCGGAGCTATCCGCTGCATTATAATAGGCATGCATCCTCGAAAACAGGTAGAACGTCTCATTATGCTTAACGGTGTTGCGGACGTCTCGAAAATGCTGGTGCGCAACAACGGTCCAAGAATGGCTCTCACCGCGCGCGTTTTACTCACCGCTCAATTTGCAACGTTTTAATCGGCACGCTCTCTACAATATTATGATAAATAACCCCTTCATCGACCGTCCAGGAATACGATTGTCTCGTGATAACTAATAACTGTTGATCACCGAATCACGCAAACATCTTCATCAGATTACTAGCATCGTTCAGTTCAATTTTTTGATTGATCATTGGAATAATAAAAAGAAACTAATGCTGTTTTCATGGAAAGGATCTAAACCAAGAGCGAAACGTCGAAATTAATATATTGCAAAATTGCTTTGTTCACAACATACGATCGAATAAAATGTTCAAAGTAATTCTACCTCATGTTCAACTGTGCTTCATAGCTACATTTAACGACACGAAGAAATGTTTTCAAGCACGTACGAAAGTACACATTAACCCCACTAAAGAGCTTAATGAAGTCGCGTAATTTTGCGAGTCGTTCGGTAGAGTTTTACAGCCGCCGGCAACGCTTGCAAAATAGTACTTTGTTCGTTACGACCGCGTGGCAGTTAAACAATTTCTACAACCTCTAATTCAATTACATAAATTGCAACGCGAGTATAAAATTGTCTACAAAATCCCTGCTAATGGACAATTCCGATGTAAATGATATCGTTATTATCCCCCGATGCGAATGAGCTTTAATTGATGTTAGGTTTATCAGTGTGCCCGTAAAATGGACGAATACCGCTAGAATTAAGAAAATAAAAGAAGATTTACGCCCCAATAAAGCTGTCCCACGAAAGTAACAGATCGGAATGCGACAGGATGCAACACGATGTTGCGCCGAGATAACGACGATAATTTTCCGGAACTTTTACAGCGATATCTGCTTAGTTTAATCAAGAGACGCATAGCATGGAGGCGGCATCAAAAGAACAACCACCCCTTAGAATTCATTCGAGAGCTGCTTTATGCGTTAGTGAATCTCCCCTTAGCAGGAATCGTTCGCATTCAGACAAACCTATAAGCTGTTTCGCAGCTAGTTACAGTCTCCAGTTACAACTACAGACGAAAGGTGTCGTCAAAGCACCAATCGTAAACGATATCCTTCCGCGTGAACAACGACGATATCGTTACTCCGCGATGTCTATCGGTACATTCGCAATCGCGTCATCTTTGGGAGGCGGTTCTATTTTAATTAGAATTTCTCCCGTCGCCCACGCGGGATCCCATTTCCGAACGAGATCTCGCCACCTTCGCAAAATTACATTTTTCAAATTATTAAGTATTTAAAAGGATTTAACCTCAGAGATTTTATTAAATCTAAAAACACAGAGGCTATTACAAAGACGAATAGTCTCTATGCTATCCCAAATTTTATTATTATTATTATTATTTATTATGGACGGACTGAAGCCCTTTTACATAAGTGTTTACAAAAAAAAGAGAAAGATACCGGCGGCTCCAGAAGGGATTCCGGCTCAGGCAATGACAAAGCTACGCCGTGCTTTATTTAAATAATTTCTTAACAAAGCTAGGTAGAACATTTTCGCAAAGGAAAAGTACTTGCAAACTTCATAATATCAAAAGATCGATTTCATACTAACGCCTTCGAGCAAGATTGCAACAGCAGAATTTATTACGAAAAGGTAATGCACCGAGCACATTCTTGCACGCAGTGCAGTTCAACGCAAAACACGCAACATCGATTCAGAATTATCAAAGGACTGTACAAAAGACATTCATGGTAGCAAAGATATCATATCAACCAATCTAAGCAACTATCAAAGCCGTTATTGTACGCGCAAAATGGTAGTCGTTCGTTCGCTGTGTATCGAGAGTTAGATTAATCTTGAGAAGACGTATGAATGCTCGGAACTTTTTTTCTCGAAATACACACACACGCAGACGGTAACCTAATTTGGTGGAGATAAATCTTCGCCGAAATGGCGATTATGTAACACTAAATCGTGTAACGATTCGCGCGGTTCCGGTGCCAATAAATATAATGCGTGCAAGATAAATCGTAATGGAGGCACGGACAGCGGTGCGATGATAAATTGACCGGTAACGCAACTCCGAATTACCATTCGTAAAAAATCTACGCTGTGCGAACCGTTTCAGGTTTCAGAATTTCGCAAGGAAAGTAAAATAGGTGTTCGCGACCTTAACGTGACACATTGTTTCTGTGTAGAAGTTTTCAATTCCAAATTCACCATTTTTTGCAAATCAAATTGAACCTTTTGCCAAGCAATTTCACCCATTAAAAATATCTACAATTAATTATATTTAGAAACATAGACTTTACCTTTGAAATTTCTTAATTAGAAAATGGCTACATTGAATTTGTATATGTATACACATTGTTTAGAAACTTTTTGTATAGAAAAAAACGCGTTCGTATTGGTTTCGGCTTGCATTCGCTTTTACGTGACGGTCCGCGTCGATGCGATCGCTAATCCTATTCTCATGATTCGTCTCATTTACACGACCTCCCTTGCGGTTCTGTCTCACTCTTTCCGTTCGGCCGTTCTATCCTTCTCTCACTCGCGGAGAGGTCTCGCGAACGAGCACGGTAAAGCGATGCTCGCGCGACCTCCACGTTCTCCGCTCGAACGATACCGATCCATTGGATACTCGGCACTTCCTCGTTTCAGCTGATCGGGGTCTACCTTAAGACCCCTTGGCACGCAACCAAGGATGCCGATCTAAGCGGATCAGGCATGAAAACAGGGACGGCCGGAACAGGCGAAAAATCACCGATAGGACGTGCCAGCACAGATACGTAATTAATCGGCTGCCGGGTTCCACCTGAATTCGATTTATCCCGATCGACTACCGGCAAAAAATTCTTTCTCTTCTGTTAACCCTTTGCACTCCTTTCTCGAGTGTGACTCGACATTAGACAAAGAAAAATGTAAGCAAAACGGGTTTCCAATTAAATTGTCTTCTTTTTTAAATTAAGAACAACAAATGTTTCAATTCAATTGTTCGAACGACAAAGAAATTCCGAACAGTAACGCGAATTCGAACAGCACGGTAACCTTATATTTCCATCTGGAATTCTCATTGATGCCGAAGCTCCGAAGCTTTCCTAACAGCGCAAATAAGATTAAGTTTACAGCGAAGTCGGGGATGCATAAAAGTAAACGTATGACAGCTTTAAAATCGAAACAGCTAGTAAAGTCGGCCGGGTTTAAATTTCTTTTCTACGAAAAAGCGTGGTACGCGTCGGCCGGGCATAAATGACCACCGTTTATTCGATACGCGATCTTCGCGATATCAGCCCATTCAGTACAGAAGTACTTCCTTGTGCCTTCTTCGCAGTTACCACTCGACCAGTTCGTTTCGTGAAAACCTGTTATTATACGGGCCTTCGTCAACAACCCGCACCAGCCGACCGGAATAGAACGGGCTGATGTATTCTGACAATGTTGCAATATTTATATTACGATCCGAGCAGAGAAAGCACCGATGCCGGTGTATAAATAGAAACAAGGTAACAAGAATTTCTCTGTTGCTTCGCACTTCTCGCAGACCGGACGATTAAACGAATTTCTTATTAATGCAAATAAGGAATTACTATCATTTTGCAATTGCATTTTCCTATTAACACCGCTAACGGTTTCTTTACAGTCCCACATTAGATGATGAACGTCTCTAACTAAATTAATTTGAACGACCTCAAAGAAATGCTGTTGTACATGTGTGTCGGGAACGCTTAAGTAAATGGCAAGAAATGATTGATCCTTGGAAAGTTGAAAAGCAGAATACACTGTTAAGTTAGAAGCGAGCAAACGCGCTAGTTAAGGGTGACCGAACGAGGCTATTCAAGGCTCTCGTGTATTAATCGAGCGTCGAAACCGTGCCCGTTTCCCATTCATTGGCAAAGTAACGAACATCCTGGCACAATCCAAGAGCATATTACACCCCGTTATGCACACCGATACATGCCGCGGCGGGTTTAAGGCCGATCCACGGGCAGAGCACGCGACGATCCAGGAAACGCCGGCAGGCGGGATAATGCGGACGACACAAGAGGCCCTTAACAAGCTTGGACGAGGTGCATGCACGAACGCAATGCTGCACCGGCCAACTAGGCTGACTGCTCAGGACCGCCCGCATTGACGACGTCGGTGGAACGAAGAGGAGACGACCAGCTTCGCCTAGAACTGCCCCCGGGATCGGAAAGAGAAAGGAATAGCTCTAGGGAGCATACACCTCGCTCCGGGATAATAAGAAATACGGTGCAGCCGCTAATGCACCGGTCCGAGCCGAGACTTTTTACCGCGGTGCAAAGTCGCCTTCGTAAAAGACGCACCCCTCTTTATCCTCCACCTCATCCTCATCCTCCTCCTTCTCTTCCTCCACCTCCTCGTATTCCTTCTCCCGTTCTTCCTCCGTCGTCTCTTCCCTCTCGGCAACAGCATACTCTTGTTCCAAGCGCAAATCCCCACCCCGGGAGGACGCGGAGCCTAGCCGGTGCACCCGATGTGTAACGCGACGGTGAACGTGGACGAGTTTCCTAATCGGATTATGGAGCAACTAACCTCCGTGTAAATATATATAATGTCCGGATCTCTTTGAGGCCGGCTTTACGATCACTCGAACCCCACTTCTTTTTAATGTGTCCGGAAATTCGGATTCTATTCAGCCGTCCCGGCTCTGAATCCCTGTCTTTCCTCTTTCGGTATCGATATCTCGAGATCAGTCAAGTCGATATAATTAAGAATCATTTTGTAGAAAGCTATACTTTCGCAGAATTCGAAGAATTATAACACGTGGTCTATTAAAGATATTTATACAATTAATTTTTATAAAATCATTTTCTTGATTGAAAAAAATTTTCTCCGTCAATTACAAGACTTAGGAGCCAAGTATAATATCCTTTCTTCGATAATTTGAATGAATTGAAATCAATACGCCAACATTCTTAGTTTCTTTTAATCGGTACACTGTTCTAAATTTTTCCCCCTCCCATTTTTGCCATAAATGCATGAAATTCGTAGTCTAATGATGGGTTAATGAAAAAGCAATAAAATATTTGCGCGCGGTGCCGTACGCGTACAGCGTGCGTGTTGTATAAATGATTCAAGAGGATCGGCGCAGATCCATCTTCACGATCCTCCTTCCGAGAGTATACAAAACGCGCAGCTGACGGCCGAACAATGCGGCGCGGCAAGAAAAGAAACAGGCGGGGAGCGAAGATGGATTCTTTTCGAAGCACGCGAGGTTAAAGAACCACAAGCGTGACGCAACGAGGAAACGAATTAATACAGACATCGCGGCTCACGAGCGACGGATATCATTAAAGTTCAAGAAGACTCGGAGCGATCGCTGTCAGCACGAGGAGAACGCGATATTCAATTTGCCCAGGTTAGTCTCGGCTCGCGAGATTCAAAGGAACGACGCAGCTTGATCGGAAGACAAGGTGCCGGCGTTGGTTAGTCGAGTGTCGTTAACCCTTCGCGGCTCGAATTATGGCCGCACGGATTTGTAAACAAATTTCACGCCGTGATTTCTGACAGCGAGTCGCTAAATAGAAGTCGCAGGAAACCGCACGGGAATGCACCGTCTCTAATCACTATACTGCGTATCTGCGGATTTGTCATTTTTCACAAAACTAAATAAGTGCAATCGAGAAAGCAGTCAACATATTAACCCTTATAAAATTTCTCTTGAAGATGATCCATACTTTTTTAAATACTTATGTAAAAGGGCTTCAGTCCGTCTACAATAAATAATAATAATGAAGTTTAGCTTAGAATTGTCTTCACCCTTCACTTCATCTACCAAGCAGGCACAAATACCTCGATTATTATCTGGACGAACTGACGCTAAAGCGAAACAAAGTGACGATAATATATCGAATATATCAAGCAGAGAATATGTTGGAGCAATCGGTGTGCGCGATGCGATAAACACGATAGGATCGACTCGATCACCGGCTCGATGACAGATTAGCGAATTTAATTACGCGTGTCCGGTCGATTACCCCAATGTCAAAGCAATTCTCTCCGGTAGAGAGGATTGTCAATTCTTTTTTCTTTGTTCGCCTCTCTCCTTCTCCTTCTACATCTGTGTAGAACGTCTACGGTGAATCGACACGGCGAAGATCGTGCTGCGGCGTCACGAGCAAAAAGTGAATGGATGATGGGTTCGCTGACCATTCATTCGCAATCTTGACATTCGACCTTGACAATCTCCTTGGCTCGGTAATGAAAAAATGAACGGCCTCGCGTCAATGGTCAGCGGCGAAAGCCTGGCCGGCGGGCCACGAAGAAAACGACCCTTGGAAGACGAAGACGAAGATGGAGACGAAGACGAGGACCGGAGAGCGCGTTTCTATACTCGCACGAAAATTGTTCGCATCGCGCGGCGTTATTAGCTGATGCCATTAGACGCCTAACTGACTGGACACTAACTCCACGCAGTAATGCCAGATCGAGGAACCAGGAGGAACTTGCCCCTCCGGCTGGGTCCCCACTCTTATTTCTACTGCGCACGCACAACACACGAACGTACCGCTACTCTGTCCGTGTGAGTCACACAGTAGACGCAAATTCACACGGTAGAAGTAAGAGTGGGGGGCCCAACTGGAGGGGCAAGTTTCTCCTGGTTCCTCGTTCTGGCATCACTAACTCCACGTCTCTGCTAATTCCTGGTGGTCATGCAAAAGACTTGTGTCCCCACTCTACCTTCCCCTTCCACGACGCAACATTTCCCCTCAATTCGTGATCCCTCTCTTTTAAACTTGGTTTGATAAAATAAGTTACCACACGTTGAAAAAAATCCATAAAAAAATTCTACACAAATGAAGAATTCGTATGTGACTATCGTGGTAAATGCATGTCCGTATTACTACGTAATCTTCTTGCAGGAAGATGCAAATGTTGGGAAAACGGTCATTGAAAAGCAACAGGTTTGTTTCCGGGAGTGACAAACTACTGTCGTCATTGTCTCTGTGCAATTTATAAGAGTTTTCACTTTCCCACGCAGCGTGCACAACTATAAATCCACGTAACACAGCTGCGGCTTCTACTGAAATTATATAAATATAGTTAAGATGCCACTTACTTCCGTAAAGTTATTCGCAGATCACACACAAAACGTTGGGATACACAAACAATACGGAAACACAAATTATTAGGATAGTTCGGAGCCTCCATTAGTCGGCCATGCTCAAAGACACTAGAACCACCGTCAAGGTGCCCATTTTTAACACCTTGCTTTGTGAACATAACAACATGTACAATCAGATGTACAGTAAAAATATCAAACTGAATGCTGTATTCTTCCCTTACTTTCTAATTTCTTTACTTTGAAGATAAAAGCTGTTCAAAAGTTTTAGAATTCTAACTAGACTGTAGATTTTATCCATTGTAATTACATCTATAAAAAAAGTAACGTTAGAATAAATTGTGATTAAATAGCTGAATGATAAGAATTCAAGAGTGTCAATATATTGAAATTATTACTTCAAACGACTTTTATTTTTATTTTTATTATTTAACAGTTAGAAAAGAAGGAAGAAAGTATGAGTTATGAAAGAAAGTCGGAAGTTGATCATGTTGATGTAGTGGTTTTAGTGTTAATACGCGTGTTAAGTGACCGCTAGACCGCGGAACGTCTTTTTACAAGCGTGGACACAAGAGAGGTATGTGTAAAATGGGCGTGGTGTTTTATTGAATTTCAATCTTTCTGAATTTGCATAACGTTCCGCGGTTTAGCGAGCATATGGCAAGGAAACCATCGAGATTACGGTGGGACACACACGTGGGTCGTTCGAGGACGCGTGAATCGCTTGGCTCGGGGTGAGAGGAGACGGGCGATTAATGGTAATTAATATAATTAAGCTTGCGGTGAAAGAGGAATGGCTGAGTCCAGCGCGCACACACCATTATCGTAACGAGCCCACGTATCACAATACAATCGAGAAACGAAGAGCACAAAAATTAAGACGATTAAAAAATGCGACGAAACTCAGCGTCCCGGACGTAATCGATCGAAGCGGCTCGCGGCTTCGAGGCCAAGGTCACGGAGACGAATCGACCGCATTTTCTTTGAGTTATTGTTACTAGATCAGCGGAAATTAAATGGACAACAATTAATGGTATTACTGATACGTTATTAATGATTACACACAAAGGGGGAAAAGATCGATCGAAACGATCGCGAGAGCACAACGATCGTTCGTGCCGTTAGTCAGCGGCAGGGCCTTGATTAAATGTGTTATACATCGATATCGAGAGCTCGAGCTTTGGAACAGTTAGGTATAAGTTAAGCGGAGCACGTCTCAAATCGACATCGTTGCTTGACTTTTCGTTTATTCGTATGACAGTTGTTCACTCGCGGCTTTCAACTCGGTAGTATGATTTGTAATGGACATTATGCGTATCCTTGAATTACAAGTTTCTGAATGTTCTCTCAAATATCAATAAAATTACGTTCATTTAAGGTGAATTACTTTAAATTACTTTACGTATTATGAAAGAATTTTCCAGTAATTTCAACGCCGCAAACGTACCGTCGCGTCGAGGTAACTTTGTATGCTAAATTATCTCTCCGCGCGAAGATTACTGATAATTTTTCTGAAGCGGAGAGTTTCTCAGAATCAGATCTGACAGTGCGAGATTCTCGACGCGAAACTAGAGGCCCAGTACAAATAATTTCCATAATCTGAGATCGCTCTAGGACCTGGCCATATTTTTTCTGGAACACAAGACCCGTGTCTTCGTTGCAATCGTTCTCGTAATCTTGCATTTTCTCTTCTCTCGAGGTCACCGGTTTGACTGGAGTATGATACGCGAACTGTAGCACCGTTCCCATGGAATTGCGAAAAGTTGTTGCGAAACCGACTGGCAAAATTCGAATTTCATACGTACCACACTTTGGACGTAACGAACTTTCCCTTTTCGATACATATCAAAATCAATTTGCATATTACGTAACTCTACATACTTATCGCCACACTTTTATGCTCGTAATTCTGGAAATTTCAAAAAGGAATTCGACATTAACATTTTTCAAATCTTAATAAAAATCCATTTATAAATTTGACAAACGTGGCTCTAAAAGTTTTCAAAGAAATTGATCAGTTAAATTCTCCCTATGAAGGGAGAATGATGTTCGTGCTCGACTACCGTTCTCATTTCAATCGCGATCACTTTGGTCGATTCTTTCCGCGTAGATAATTGATATTGGAAAGTTCGAAAGACTCTAAACGCGAACAAATAGTCTCGTTCAATTTCCGTGGGTTCGAGGCAAGAACCGCGAAAGTCAAGCAACGATGATGAGCCTGGTTCTCTGTCTCGGCGCGTGCTCTCTCTCTCTCTCTTTCTCTCTCTCCCTCTCTCTACCATTTGCGGGTATTCTTTGCTCATATGGTGTGATTGCCTGGACTCACCGATCCTCTTGACGTGGACGTCTCGATTGAAGGAGACGGTTCTCTCAGCGGGCTTCCACCCGGAGACGGAAGCCCCGGTCGAGTCAGGGGATAGTAAATTGGCGGTGGGGGCGTCGGAGGCTTCCTCCTCTCTTAAAAAGTCCGAGCGATGAACCTCGAGCATCTTCTCGGCCTTTTGCTCCCAACCATAACACACAGCCGGAACACACCGCCGATTCCTTACCCCCGTTTATGCTTTTGCTTTCCTCGGTACGGCCACTCTCACCTCTCGCTACCCCAAAAACCCGACTCCTTTCACCCCCGGCCTCTAACTCCGCCAATCTTTCCCTCTCTTTATCTCTCCCCTCTCACCGCTAGACCCGATCACCAACCAACCTGTAAGCCAAGCAAAAGCTGCGCTCTTAGTACATCAGATCACCGGATTTTCGGATTTATCATTTTCTCGTATTTATTTCTCTCGCTTGGCCTGTGGCAAGTACAGGTAGCGATGGGCATACAATACTCTGTCTTACAAGTTTTCGAACAAGTCAATCACCACAGAGTTTCGAATCAATTCGATATTTATTAGAAATCAGAAATTTTTTAATTCTTGAAAATCTTAAGTCTTGATATTCTTAATAAATGTTGTACTTTTTATAATATTGGCACGTTCATACTGTTATTTTCCAAAGCTTCAAGGCTTTCAAGAATTTCAAGACAATCAAGACTTTCAAGAGTACCAAGTTTCAAATTATCTTGCAAGCAATTCGATTTTTTTCTTGTAAATAATGTATCGAAACGATTCGAAGCGATTCAGATCCCATCACTAGTGGCAAGCTTAGAAGCGTGGGTGCGTTCGTATACAGGGTGGACGAAAATCAATAGAAAGTTAAAAAATGTAACAACATAATCTACTTGAGCTTACAGATAAAAATTGATAAAATTATACATCAATATATCATCGTCGAAATTAAATAAATGATTCTTGCTCCGGATCGATAACGACCCGAATGGCAAGCAAAATATTCTTCCGATTAAAAAAACAACTGAACCGACTCGATATTACAAGGCAGGAGGTTAAGAAAATATTTATTTGAATACGAAACGTCCAGTTCTTTTTTCGTACACCCTGTATGTACTTGTATAGGTCGTGGGCGAGTGCTGCTCTATTTGCGGTCGTCCTTACTGCGGTTAGAGAAATCGGTTTACCGACGATTTAGAGGCTAGCCGGAATAATGCCACCTGCGATCCTAAGTAAAAGTACAACGGAGGTTCGTTCGTTCGTTCTGCGTTTTGCCCGGATTGCAATTTGCAGGAACAGCAATTTTCTTCTCAGGACAAAGAATATCCCGGGAGCTGGCCGAATACATTCCACCAAGGAAATCGTCGGTAACCGATAGCGACGTTTTTGCTCCCTTCAAAAAGCGAACTGTACGATTATCTTTCATTGTTTCAAAAACAGAATTGACATACTTTCATGAGAAACGTGAAAGTTTCATTTTATTTCTTGATAAAAACCTACTCGGAAAACTTTCTTGCATATAATCTTTCGTTCTAACCGCGTTTATCCTTCTGTTCCTTGTTTTCAAAAGAAATTTATTTTTGATAAATTATACTTGACTACATACTTAAAAAGTATAAAATAATTTTGCCTAGCCACATACAGATTCCTAACCCCACAGAGATAGTTCTGAAAATGGACGATCAATTTCTATGATCCCTTCGATCGGTGTTTGCAAATTGATACAACGATGAAATGCAAGAAAGTAAATAACAAAGAGGAGGAGTAAAATCGTTTGTATTTTTCTGCGGTTCTCTATCTCGAAATCGAAACTGATTTTTTTCTCGAATCGCAGCAGGATCGACCAGTGACAAGAGTGTTTTCGCGCGACAAAGACGCGTTGTGTTTCGTTGCGTTTGTGCGTGAGCATATGCATGTGCCCCGACAATGATCGCGATGAACGCGACGGGGTGATAATGGTCCCCATTGTCGTCATGTAACCCGATGAGACGCTCGAGATACGTGCAAACGGTCTATTGACAGTTGCCGGGATGACGATGACGATGCGGAATAGTGACAATGACTTCGTGATCGTGCGATAAGCTACCTCGTATTTTCTTATTTTACCCCATCTTTCGTAAAGCGTCATGCAAAGCTATAATCTCGGATTCCGAGCATGACGCGTTGGTACATCCTCTTATCGATTCTTTAATCGGAACGCAACCCTCCAGGATCTCGTTGCACGGTCCGTTGCGATCTCGAACTGTCCGTGGTACTTTTCATAAAGAACAATGGCTTGATTTTTCATTTATCGAGTTCAAGGCGGCGTTTATTCTTACAATTAGTCATAGTCCGCGGCCCTGAAGAACTGGACCGCGTCAGATTTTCAACCGAAAGAAAACATTTCGACCTTGGTCAAACGTATTCGCGAAACAAATATTTCAAATACTATTTAATATTTTAGACTTCACTTTGCTTCAAGAAAATAGTATGTTAAATAAGATATACATTATAAATATAAATTAATTAAATGAACAGCTGCTCATTAGGATTAATAAAAAGATTAGCTTGTTTTAAACGTAATCAGCAATACAGTTATAAAAGCGGACCGCAATCCGAGAGCTAACGAGACAAAATTTAGTTGATGCACACGGAGTTCCAGTGTAATTTATATCGAATGTCCAAAATATATATGTCCAAGGCTGCGTAATAACTTGATCGGCCATTGCACGTCCGGTCGAAAGTGCAGGCAGGGTTACACGGATGAAAAAATTCGATAAAAAGATCTGTGTAGGTACCGATGACGTCGGGGACCGGATTGGGCGCGCAGCACTTTTGCCAGTGCTGCTTAATGAAAGCCACACGAGCTCTCCGATTATCATTCGGGAATGCAAAGAGGCCGGCTCGATCCTTTCCGCGGAATCAGCTTCGGTACGGCGCGACGCGACGCACAGAAACGGATCCCTCGCGTATGGGATCCGTCGCGCGCGATTTCAGATTCACCGCGCGTTTCGCGAGTATCCGCGAGGGATCTCGGTCGCCGTTCGAGGTAGCAGCGGTGACCTCGACTCTTCTTCATCTCTCAAGGCCATCTAATCGCGACACGTCCGTTTCGAGCACGTACCAAAGGGTAAGTCCCTGTCGCTCAACGACTTTATTAGCCCTTAGGCGGAAGGGACGGGGCGAGCATGCCAACTTTCAAATGAGACAATTCCCATGATCGCGATCCCCGGATTAACCCATACATGGGGGACTTTTAACGACTGCTGAGATCGCCGTGTGTCTAGGACGTATATCCTCTTATTCGTTCATTCTTTTTTCGGGATACTGTTTCAAACAAAGGAGAGGCCGAGCGAGACCAGAATGCTAAATAGAAATTACTGTGCAACGTTACGTTCAATTGTGGAACATTGTGATAGGTTCTGTTTGAGACATCAACAGCGGAACAGTTTTCAAGAACGTCCTGACATTGAAGGTTCTGGTGCGAATGGATCAAGAACGATTTTAGAGAAGATGTAGGTCAACGAGTACAGTACTACAATGTCAAGTGAAAAATGATAACACTGGGCTCGATAAGTGTGCACTATAGAATAAATTAATCTAGAAATTTTGTTTATAGTTAAATCCAATAACATCTTGATTAGTGGAGATAAAGGACGTCCTTCTTGGACTGTTGATTGGCATTAATCAGCAATTAATATTTTCAATCAAGGTGTCTGCTGACTTATGAATGGGGATATGCATATTAGCAAAGGGCTAAGTCCATGCGTCCATATTAGGCGACCGAACCTTCGCGTCCTCTGCCAACGATGGTTCTCGGACTGTCGGAATGTTGGCCTGTTGTCATAAACCCAATGACAACGTGTCTCTGTGTTTATTTTTTTTCCTTTCTCCTTCCCAAAGAACCTGGGATTTTCGGTTCGACCGTCATCATCCCCTATCCTTTCGCATGCTCCACCCTAATCATTGAATCCGAGACTCTCCGTGTTCGCTCGACGATACACCTAGTTGTAAACACGAGATTGAGGCGATCCTTTGTGAGAGTGACGTCAGATACGTGGGTAATAAAAAGTGTGATTCTAAGACGCGAATGGAGAGAAAGAATTGGGGAGAGCGGCTTTATGGCGAGAACGGTGTGAAAATATTTAGCCGGTTCAAATTGCGGCTTGTTTACGATTGACATCGCTTTGTTAATTAATCGCTGGCGAAGAATTTCCGATCATCTCAAATGCTGCTTTCTGAGAAATACTGAAATGCTGACGTTTTTTATTTTGCATAAAGATCCACTGTCTACTGATAACAAAAAACTTGCACATGTACGAAATCAAAAAGTAGAAATATTCTTTAGATAGAGAAATAAGAATATAATGTAAAACGATAGTCATTAAAGAGAGACAAAACACTAGATTACCATTCAATTGCAATTTCCGTGTGTTTGCAGGTATGATCTGGTTCAGATGTGCACAATGGAAGATACGAGTGTTACTAAATTAGAACAACTTTAATTACGAGGAAGAGAAAACGTGCGACTCCGTTAAATTTATCTTCATGTTCTCGTATAAATAATACATTTTATAATTACTTCTACGCTCATGATTTTTTAAGCAGAGCCACTTTCGAGAAAATGATTTCATTCGAACCTGATTTTTATTGAAGCCTACAGTTTAATCAAACGAATCATCGATAACGTAAGCGCTGATTAAAAATTATCACAATATTACATTACATTATATTATTTTAAAATTATTGAAATACTAGAAATGTGATTTAGGAGCCGCACAAAGTCTAAATAAAATCAATCTCGTATTTTTTATAAGGGAACATGTACCAGTCACAATTGATTTGGATAATTTTTATGTTGCATAAAGATCTAATCGTCAGAGGCATTCGATGCTGACAGAAAAAAGAGGTACGATGAAAATCAATTTCGCATGACGTTCGAGCGTGGAGCAAGCTTTTCTGCGTAGTAATCAAGAACGCCGACACTAAAGCAGCACTACAAGAATGTACGATATGATTCCTTAGCGTTCTTCGACCGCGACTTCGGCGCAATAAACAGTCACGTGTCTCCCGTAAATATTTAGCACCTTCCCCTGCCTGTTTTATTGTTGAGCCGGCCGCTGCGGCCCGTCCATTCAATGATTCAATGATAAAATCGCGGGTTCGCGCCTGGAACAACCCGTCGGTATCCCGTCGGCTGTTTCTTTAATATCGTCGAAGAAAAATGGCGGGCAATTGCCGGAAAAATATTACCGGAATGAGTCACACGATTGCGAACTAACTCTGTCGCCTCGGGAAGTAAATTAACACTTCCATTAAATGGTTTCTAAAAAAAATCAACCTGGAGAACGATCACTGAGATTCTTTACCTAAATACTTTTTCCCCAAGGCCATAAAAATAATATCGCTTGAAATTCTCAGAACGTCAATGCGCGTGATAGATGAACTAAATTAAACTGGTTCTTTCTACAAAAGAAAAATTGTCTGCATTAATTGTGAGAAACAGAAGTTACATAAATATGCATTCTTCCTTTCTTGGTTTGAACAAAATGGAAATAATGTAACGATATTCTGAAATACTTCTAATGTTATCACTGACCTGTATTCATTTGGATAATTATTATGCAAATCATACCACGTAGAAGAAAATAACGAGCAAGATGACAAAAAGAGTTTGTCGAATTATACTACAGACAATTTTTTCCACGATTGTTTATGACGCGACTATATAAACGTTCTCGATGCCGGAGAGGAACAATAAGACGGCTATGAAGATACACGGGGACTTGTTTTTTCACTTGTTACTCGTTTTAGGGCATTCCACAGTGAACCAATTTACCTGAAGCATTTCACGGTATAATATCGAAACTGAATAGTAAATTACCCCGAATGTCGTAACTGTTCCTGAAAAGTCCTCGTTACGCGCGGCCATCAACGAAAACGTGTCGTTTCGAATACGAGTATGGAGATTCTGTGCCCGAAGCAGGCTACTCGCGGATTCTCAATTTTTAATGTTTATTGTACCTTCGTAATAGCGTTGTTCACATTTCCGAACGACAGCCACGAATCTAAACGGAAATAAATTCTAAAATTAAATGAACTCGGAACTTGCCACAAGAAAAAGATCTACGTGTGTTAAATTCGAATTATGTCGACCAAGTGAAGTAGAAAGTTATTTATATTGTGTGTTAATGGATTAAAGTCTATTTTAATCGTTTCGAATTCAACATCGATATCTGTGTTGCGCAAAAAATCTCGAAGCGAGTGAATGGAGTCGTAAGGGAGACGTTCGATCACTTTCGAAGATTTCCCGCTCGATGGGCACCGCGTCTGAACGTGTTCGTCTGACATACTTCAACTACAGGCAAGGTCGGAGGTTCGTGACCCGAATCGTGATCCGCAATCAATTAATTTTCGCAATAGCAATAGTTGAAAATTTTGAAAGGCGATAAAAAAGGCGGTAAAAAATTCTTGAATAATTAGAGTAACCATTTTGACACGTAATCATTGAAACGTCTAAAGGAAAAATTAATGGAAAAATGTGAATATTAGAAAAATAATAGCTACGCTGCGGACATAAACGAGCCAGTTTTCTCACGGAGGGTTAATTTCTGCATCGAGTGCGTTTTGGAAGTACGATCGCGTCGCGGCGACGTATCCTCGACGCAATAAAAGACGAGGGATTCGGTCACGGGTGAGCCGCGGGGATTCGCACGTCAGATCGAGGCGCGATCTTCATTCCGCGAAGCTCGCTGCGAGCGGACAGGCGAAACAAAAGAGCGAGCAGAAGAAAGGGAGAAAAGAGAAGCAAAAGGATTGAGCTGTTCATAAGCCCTCGCCGGCGTCTATTTCTGGACTTAACGAGGGACGTGTCGAGAAGGACGCTGAAACAGGACGACGACGTGCCTCGTAACTGTGTCAAGCTCCACGTGGCCCTTTTATTGCGCGTCAACATCGGCCCGAATTTTTATCCGAACCGAACGCGTTCAGACTCCCATTTCCATTTCGTTCTTACTCGTCCTTTTCTCCTCCGCGCCAGACTTTTCCAATACCCGCACGCTCCATAAAACCGAGCTTCGTTTAATTTATTTGCAAACAACCAGCAACCGTCTGGGAAGGCTTCAATTCCTTCGAAATTCATTTCCGAAGTGCCAACAGTCGTTTTAAATACAGTATGTATTAGGGTATGTATGTAAATGTATGTAAAATAAAAATATAAATCTATGTAAAATAAAAATATAGATCTATATTCCTACCTTGAATGTTCAGAA
Organism: Lasioglossum zephyrum; assembly: GCA_028455615.1. Taxonomy (NCBI): domain Eukaryota; kingdom Metazoa; phylum Arthropoda; class Insecta; order Hymenoptera; family Halictidae; genus Lasioglossum; species Lasioglossum zephyrum. The sequence goes on along the minus strand of CM052322.1, from coordinate 11,445,269 downwards.
AAAAATTGAATTTTCTTTCATGTGTCAAATAAGTATTTCCCATAAAAATGCATAATATTGGTCATTGATACAAAATCAGATACGAAAGAACAAGATACTCTTCGCAAATTGTGTCTAAACATAAAAGAAACGAGCATTCTACCTTTTGACAATGATGTACCTAACAATCACTGCCTACAGTCAACAATTTAATTGTTCATGGAAAATCACTGTCTAAGTAGATAGTCGAGATACAACAAGAGAAAGGAAACCGCAATAATTCAACCCTGTCCGTCTGGCGATCACGTGTCCGTCCCAATGATCAAAATTCCATACCGACAACGTTCGGACAAGCGTCCAATCGCGTCAACGTAGCGTTCACTCTCATCTCGCGTACTGCTGATTAAAGTGTCGGTTAAAGCGCGTTAATTGATCTTCGGGCGAACGAGACGTCGCCCTTCCCCGCCCCACCCCTTCGGTTTTCTGGTTTCCCTATCGTCGACGAGATCCAATCTACCGGTAGAGTAAGTCGCGTTCCCGTCTCTAATCTATTCGCAATGAAAGTCATTTCCCTTTCGATTAACGTTTCCCGTTCCCGGGACCGTTTGACGGGGGGCCGACGCAAGGCGACGCGAGCGATGTCGCGTGTTAGATGTCCCGTGTCCTGCCACGACCGCGATAATTACAGTGATCTCATTGTGAACGTGATTTGTCAGTCAACCCGTAAAACGTACGTGTCGTCGTGCGGGTAACGTCGTGACGTGTACGCGGCGAGTGTTCGTTCTTCGAGGGAGCCGAAGAAAATTCTAGTCGGCCGCCGCTGCGCTGAAGCAATTTGCAACCTCGTTAGCGGATCGTCTCACGTGTTTCGCACATCATCATTGGTCGGCCTAATCGCAAACACTCCCGGAGTGTTTGCAGCCTGAATTCCCGAAGGTCTCTCGCGACACACAGAAGCCGTTCGAGCGACAAATATTTACGTAACACACCAACTCGAGCGATCAACGAAGCGACGCGCGACGTTCCGTTGCACTGCACACTTGAGATGGAGCGGCGGTCGATAGGTCTCGGTTCCGATCCCTCAAAGATGACACCTGTTCGCGGGCCGATCTCCTTGAACGCGCGCCACTTCCCGTCACAGCGGTCGACGATCACGATTATTCCTGTGGCAAGATGGATGGGAGAGACCATCGAACGTCAGCGACGAGTCAATCCGCCTGGCCGACAAAGCTCACAGGCGAACAGACTCGTCCGAGACGACGACGACGACGACCAGTGACGGACGATCCGTCACTGGGACGGGCATGCCACGCATTACATACTTCCTTGCGCACTGCGAACGCACCCGGCAAATGGCAAACCGCTCGAATTTCAGAATTCAATTTACCTTCACTGGCACGGTAGCATTCCGATCGGTAGTAGCTCTGCTGTGCTCTTTAAGGATATCCCCCTTGACCGCGACGTGCCAGCAAGAAGAGGATCGAACGAGGATCGAGGGAGAAGACCCAGCTTGTGGTTCTACCGAACAAAACACTCTCACGTACAGCAACTGTCACTGCCACCGTGGCAGCCGGGTGTCTCGTCTCGTGGGACCCGGCGAGACAAACACCTTGCGCCCGATCCTGATGCGACGCGACGACGTCCTAGCGACGATTATCATCGATCGGCTAAGAACACAGCATCCCTGGCTTGCTACCCTCTTCACCCTGGCTAGCCTACACCTTTCTCTCTCTCTTTCCCTCACCCTCTTTCTCTCTCGTTGACGGTTAGGTCGTTGGACACGCGCTAACACTCGATACCGAGGAACAACAACTTTATCCGAACCGTCTGGCAAACACTTGTTCCCCGAAAGGTCACTGGTTCGTAGCTGAATACCACACGCGTGTTCGTTTATTCGAAAAACGATCGCGATCAGTCGGGACCGATTCTCTGAGACGACGGGATCAAGTATCCCGGGGCACCCTGGTGCTGTACCTGTACGATTCACTTCGACGACTCGTTCGCACCGATTACGGGGTCGTTAGGTAATTCCGGACCTGCGACGCGACTTAGGGGCTACCACTCCTTCGGCACGCACCGTTCTCCGCCGAGCGCCGAAGAACTAATAAAAGCTGGGACCCAGCTTGATACTGCGTAGGCCGCTTACTACTCCTTCCACCGCGGCTCCGTCCTATCCCACCGACGTACCGGACCGGGCCCCGACAGAGACAGGCAGGAGAGAATGCACGGACGGACGGACGTAAGGACGAACGGACAGACAGACGGACGGACGAACGCAGCACGGATGGACGGTGAAACGGATGAAGCAACGGACATAAGGACTCTAACAGGTATACACACACGCCGCTCGGGTCTGGTGCACCGATGCACGGCTACACCGGCCAAGCCTGATGCTGTGTGCTGCTCTCCTCTCCTCTCTTCTGCTCTGCTCTCCTCTGCTCTACGTTGTTACCTGTGCTCGTTACTCCTGATGCACGCGTTGTTGCTGCTGCTCCCCTGCCTTTGCCGTTGCCTTTGCCGCTTGGAGAACGTCACTCGGTCAAGGTCCCACACCGAAAACCAGCGCAAGTGAACGCCGTGTCTTTGCCGCGGTACCCAGCACAATTCCCAGAGTCTCTGTTCAGTCTTAATGGGCGTGTTCAGCAAGGGCGTTTTTCACAGAGGCACTGAATTTTTGCTGGTTTGGATACTGGGCCTTTATTTACAGTCGAAATAGTGAAAGTTGCTTTTTACTCTAGATTGTAGTCGAAGATCATTTACAGAAACATGTTTTCTAGATCTATATGGATCATACGCGTACCGACAACCTCATAAAAATTGATCGAGTTGTGATTTACAAACGATTAAAAATGTTGCAGGTTGTTATTATTCAATTTTTAAGATTATAAATAAAAATCAAATGCTATTCGTTGGTAAGCGCGTCACTTGAGAACGGCTGGACCGATTTGACTAATTAACTTCCCGATTCTATAGGGAAGTTATTTTTTTGTTTTTAAATGTTCGTAATAGACCGAATAAGGTTTCAGAAGAACGATCATAAACAAATTTATTGAAATGTGGATAGGACGTCTGTCGAGCGAGCTAGTTCTTAATACTTCTTTCACTTCGATCACTTTGGATGGGGCTTGAATGAAAACGATCTCGACACTTAAAATTGCAGATGAATCATCAGCATGTACATATCTAAAGTGAAAAATTCGCCTTTAATGTATCCGACCAGTGTCATCATCCTCTTTGCCACCTGCTAACTTATTCGATCACCGCTATACTTGGCGCGGGACACCTTGGATTGTCGATGTGCGAGGGTGGTAGAGATCGTCTCGTGAACTCGATTCGCTCGTGGAGGAAGGTGGCCGAAGGATGATACTCGACCGACTCCATGGATTGCGTTGGTTACCTCGGAGATTGAGACATCGAACGGTAGGCGATGATCCGAGAAAATGACAGAAGCGCGGGCCGCGGGGAACGCTGGAAGAGCCGCAATTTACAGAATATGGGCCGCGAGTGGGTTCCGTTGGCTCTAGAAAGTTACGTAGCAGAATGCTGAATTGTATTTTGCTCGACGCAAAATGGGCCCCGTTTCTACGACGAATTTGTATATCGTATCATCCCAGTCTTGTTAAGCTTGAAATCAATCAAACGACTGCTGATGCTACCGGCAGATTTCTATGACGAACGACGAAGGAAATGTTCAAAGAAAATTTCTTCAATCTGCAGTGTTTTTGACAGGTAAGGGCGCCGCCATATTGGTTTATAGTGATGACCACGATCCCCCTCCCCCGCTCGACCTAACCCAAACCAACACAGTAAGTAAACTGAGCTCCTTCGCTGCGAAGTAGGCCAGTGGAGCGGGGTGGGAGTCAGAGTGGGAACGTGTAGTGGAGTAGGGAGCGCGCGGAGTGGGGATCGCTGCACGCGATGACGTTAAATCCTAAACGCAGTGTTTTAAAAAAAAATTTTGAATATTTCATTGTCATCCAGTTTTGAACCATGTTGAAAATTTCACGTTTCTAGCTCGTTGGGAATTGGTTTTAAATTCGACTTCAAGATTTGACGCATACAAGAACAACTCGGCAAGCTAATATAAGCGTGGTAAAAAAAGTTATGAGAGTCCCTAAAAAATTGGATTATTTAATAACGATATAATGCGAAAGGTGAAGAGCCAGGCCTCGATCCGGGATCCGTCGCGCAGGATGTACATGTCGTCTTAATAAATACGGCTGTAAACACGAAAGTAACCAGGTGGATCGGCAAGCATGGTAACGGACACGCAGAAGCGAGCCGCGAAGAGAAGATTGTGCATCGCTAAGTATCAAGGGTGTAGCGGCGGGACAGACAGAGTACAATTACAGGTGATTGAGGGTCGGTCTTGTTTCTATTTTCTTTGATTTCTGCGAGTAGTTAGCCTGATCCGCGACGGGCCAATCACAATGCCCGGCTCTTAGCGATCCGGCCGTATTATGATTGGCGTAATCATCGCATCGGCGAATCACCGGCGATCCCCGTATATAAATAATTGAGCTTTAAAGCTGAACCACGGGGTCTGCGCGCCGCGCTGCTTCTAGCTGATCAGCGGCGGACAAGTGATCCACATTGGACGCGCCGCGTCACAGATCGGACTTATTGCATAGGGCCCAGCGATGATGAGCAGCTGCCGGATCATTATGTGGCACCTCGGTGTCGTGCAACGGGAAAAATCGTGTTACGCGTAAAACCGGGAAGAGAAAAACACACCCCGTGTTACGCCGCACGATCGACGTTCGCGTTGCGAAAACGACACGCCATGCGCCTGGTTCTGTTTCACTGAACATCGGCGACTTTAGACTGGAATGTCTCTCAGGAAAGGTGTTACGTGTCGGGGATTTACTTCTGTTGTGTAACACCGACGGCCTTTGTTCATTTAGAGTTTACAGTAATTCACAAGAGTACGGACTTTCCGCGGCTCTACTTTATTCTCACTCGATCGTCTGATCTACGCGGAGACTCGAGGTTGCTACACTTCTCCAGTCTTTAAAGATACCATCGAGCCAACAGTCAAAGGTGCCGCGTTTACCTGCGGGAAACGAAAGTTTTATTCGCGCGCTTACTGTTTCTACATGTAATTATTTTCTGTTTCAAGTGTGGTCAGAAGTAGTAGCAAGGACACTGTCGCTTACTCTAATTTTATATATTGCATAAGCCTAGCTATTTGTGGATGTGTCTAATAATTGGTCTGCTATTAAAATAAAAAGCTGTATTGATTGGTGCATACTGTAAATATTAGTATAAGAGTATATGCGAGCTAAGAAAATATAAAAATAAGGAATGTAGAAATGAAGAATGAAGAAAGAAAACTATAACGCCTAGGAAAAAAACTAATAATACCATTATGCAGTGATACTTGGTCTCTGTACGCAAAAGAGTGAATAATCAAGCGAATGCTCTCCGACCTCTCCTCGAGGACGACCTCCGCGGTAACGAAGAACAGCACCTGACCTATTACTCCCGGAGCGACAAGAACCACTGGAAATGATCTTGCCGATGATTTATGACAGTATAAGGTGTTCACGTCACCCCGCGATGCTGGCACCCGGACACTTAGCCGATCAAAGTTTTCCTTTAGTCGCCGCGCGTCTGGACCGCGTGCCCCGCTCTCGCACGCGATTGGCGTGCGTAAATGGGTGACGACTAAACTGCTGCAGATAATGATGATGATAATGATGATGATGCCCGCGGTAGCGGTGCACGCCGACTGAAATGGAAAGGTACTGCTTGTTCGAGCCGCGTACCTACAAACGAACGCGCCGCGCTCGCTGTTTGCCTCTCCCGGTTCTTCGTCTCGGCTCCGAATGAGCGTCGGCCTTGAACTTACCGGGGCTGCTCTCGGTGCTAATGAAGAGTCAGACTGAGAGTCCTACCGCGGTGGACAGACGTCTCTAATTGGCCTCGCCGCGGACCACTTCCGGAACGAGGAAAGCCGAGTCCGCGTTTAAACCGAGAACTTATTTTCACTTTCTATCGCGACTGGCCGAGCGGAATACAGCCACGCGTGATCGAGCTTGTGCGCGTTCCCGTGTGTTTGTTTACTCACGTATGTGTGTGTGCGTTTGTCCATGCGCAACAGACGCGAGACGGTTTCGTCGCGGCGGAAAACGACGTGGCTGAAGTTCGAGCACTCGGGACCGACCGGTAAACTGTGATGTAACCGAGCCAGCTCAGTGGGTGTTCTATGTACGATTGTTCGATGCCTCGTTGCGTCAGCTGAATGCGTCTGTATGACGGATGTGACAGATCTATAGGGTAACCTGCCGTCAAACGGTTTGGTTTATGACTTGGTCGTACTCCTTTGACTAATTACCGCCGCGCGACCGTCCAATCAAGCGCTCCACAGTAGTGCCTCGGTAGTTGCACGAAACGGGACTGAGGAGAATGTTTCGAGATTACTAAAAACTCAAGTTTCCGCCTCGTTCGAATAATTCTTGCCACGATGAACTTGAGAATTTATTCTTATTTCACCCGTCTCAATTAATTCACGAATTAACGAGTCCCCTATTCCTGATCGAAGAAATATATCCGATTTGAAGAACACTCGAGTGTTCCGTGGTAAACTGAACGTGAGCTGCGAATGTCGTGCACACAGATCGAACGCAAACCTTCAATTATCACGAAGAACGGAGCCACAGGTAATGCACGAGACACATTCACGACGATCGAAGTGACAGGGCGTCGTTTCATCAACTAATCCGATAAAATGCCCGCACAACTCCAGTCGCTGATTATAGAATAAGTCCTGCTGATTTAATACCTAGCCTTTAAAGTGCACTCGACTGGATCTTTGCCGCATAAATATCGTAACCCCGGTGCCGGGAGTAATCCTCCGACAAACTAACTACAACGGCGGTAGGTGTACGCGCTGCTTTAAAAACAAACGAGCGACAAAACCGGTGGTACACGCGAGTAAATCTCTCGGTGGCGTGAAGCCGAATGCCGAATGGTCGCGAGGGTTGTTGTTCGCGCGTAGTACTTTCTCCGCGAGAATGGAGTCGCGTGCGAGCGGATAGCCGCCACTCCGCTTTGCTCCGCTCGATCCGATCCGCTCCGCACGAAATTCGTTCCTCGCGGTGCGGTGACGAAGTCTCGGCGCGTGACGCAACAAAGAATCGTAAATTGTTATTAATATTTGACCCACATATTTCATCTACAAAAATAAGATCTTACAAGAAGAACATCAAACAATTAAGTCCAGAAGCAAAAGCCGCTGGTACCTACTTCTTCAACAACAAAATGGTAAGATTAATTAGTATATATAAATAAAATATTAATATTACTGTTACCTGATTACACAATTCTACCTGAATTGCAACGAGCTGGGTTGAATTAAATATCTAATTTCTTGTTGAATATGTTTAACAGGTTGAAACGAATACAGTAATATTAGTAACGTCAAAAAAAATGGAAACTACAGAATGAAGATGAGAACCTTAAAAAATAGAAAACTAATAAATAGATTGTCTTGGTTTCAGCGTCTTATAATCACGGTCTAATAACAACGAATTAATTCGCAGGTTCCGATTTACGTAACCGATACGCGATCAACAACTCCCCCGTGTCAAACAGCTTCACAGGAAGACAGAGGAAAAATTAATTAAACGCCGTATCGAAGGCAGACGACAGACACACACACGTATCCGCGATCGAATCATTAATCACACGGTTGGCCGTGGGTCCATTGTCTTGGGATATCGCGAGGCCTGTCTTCCATCCAGGATGACTTTTGACCCACGAGTTCCCCGGTCCAGGCCACCCCCCTAGACTTACGTCTCAATCCGTGGGAGTCGGTACACGATGTCCGACTATCCTAATCGAGGGTCTCATCCCTCGTCCGGTGTCGCCTCCGGTATCTCGGTTTCGGATCGTGTGCCTTTATCGAAATGCGTTTAGTCACGATTCCTCCCGGTCGACAGTCCGTATTAGAGTGCAGACCATCAACTGGGTAGGACGTACCGACTGACAGCCTAAAAGGCTCCTTAGGTAGGTGGGGAGTAAAAAAAAACACGGTCGCGGTTCCTGTAATTAAAAGAGAGTCCCGAGTTGGTCCCGTCGATTTTTGTTCGGCCCGGATCCGGTCGGGCCCGGTCGGGCCCAGTCTGGCTGCGCTTGGATGAATTTCGGCGGCGATGTGTGTTACGCCATCAGGCCCGGATGCTTGTCCGGAGATCCTATTCGGAACCCGTGGCTATTTATACGAGCGATAAATCAATTTCGGCCGGCTCGGTTCGTTCGACGAATTCGGATAGCGCGGATAACGATCCCGCGGGTGGGATGCGATTTGCATCGCGCCGATCGATCAGGCCCGCTAATTGATGCTCGTAAGGAAATCGAGTGTCGACACCGACGCCCGGGTCCGTGGGCGTTTCGTGAAATACGTGAAATCGAGGGCCGAAATTACGTAACGCCGCCGTTTCGATAGGTTCGAGGAATCGGTGGATCAGGTCGGGTAGCGAAAACGATAACGATACCCAGTAGAAAGAAAATATATATAAAAAAATATAATATTAAATATAATATAAATATTATTTTCTCCATTAGATTGTAGTTGTCGTCACTCATCAGCATTTTCGGTATATGTTACTCGAAATGTTCTGAAAGTTATCGGAGGGAATTAATTCGCGAAACAAATTAACTTCTGATTCGTGGAACAACGAACCAGGCAGTTTGAAGAACCGACACGATTGGTAGACTAAATAAAGTAGGCAGCATTATTTGCAAGAGAAACACGGTTCGCAACAGCTTGGAAGAAGTTCGTGGAACAAAATGTTCCTCGCCTATCACCGCAAAAACGTCTTCTTAAAATTATGCACCGTAGGGATCGTGGCTCGCGGTATGTTTTACCGCCTACTGGTAATCACTATACTAGACACAGCGCGTACATTGAAAGGGTTCAACGATTTTTTACGGTTTCCCTGCCCTCGGCCCTCTTCAGTTATACGAAGAGGGCGTCGCGTCGGTCTCGAACAAAGAAAGCAGTCCGAGAGCGCAGAGTGCCTGTTGAATTTCCATTAATAATGTATATTTCACGATAATGCTCGCAAGCGACACCACTAATCCGAGCCGGAGATCGTTAAATCGGCAACGCCACCGCAGTGGGCCGGTGCTTTCGGTATCGGTTCACTTTCTACCGAGAATTTAATAACGGTGAACCGGGGGCCGGTCGAGCAGAACGCTCATTATGCACCGCGAAATTGTTCTTATGGAAATTAAACGAAGCCGACTACCGGCGATAGGTGACGTTAGTCGCCGCTTAAGTAAGACCAATGTCTAGACCGAACACACGTCACCCGGTTTTTGCTGGACGCCGAGCCCGCAGTTTACGACCGTCCCGCGACCCACTCCGCAAAAATCTGTTTCACGTCCTAGCTGCTGCACGAGAACTCTTCGCAGGGTAGAACCCGTGTCTGTAGGGAGAATCTCCTCTCGAGCTGCCTTCCATAGAACCAGTTCCCCGAACCTCTCGATTCCTCTGTGATTGTTTATGCAATATCCTCCAGAAGCTTCGGACATCTTACGAAATTCCGTCTAATTTGAAACTTTGAAGAAACACAGGGTCAAAGACAACAAATACAAAAAGACAAAAATAACAAAAACTGCTTCAAATAAACTCAAGAACCTTGTATATCAGATGTTAAAAATGTTCCTGAAATGGCAGTGATAGCACGATCATTTGAAAAACGTGTCACGTGGGACGAATTAAATGAAGGATGTATAGCAACGTGATCTATCACCGAAGTTTCCACGAAAGTTGAAGGGGCTTAACGTATTCTTCACACCCGACAAGCACTGCGCGGCGCAGAGCGTTGGCTGTCCCCTTTGTGCACGGCATTCCTGGCTGTCTTTAATTATCGGCTCTTTCAGCGGGTCGAAAAAACCAGGCTACGCAAACCGAGCGACGTAATAACGAGCCCTGGCGAACTGGATGAGGTTCTTGGAGGGAAGAGGGGTGGGTTCTCGTGGCCAGCACAGCCGGCTCGTCGTCGGCTTACCTTGAGGAGGATTCCACGGTGGCTTCGATCTAGCCTACCCACGCAAAAATAAAAGGAAAAGCCCGTTTACAAATGGCGTCCAGGTGTGTAACTACGGTAACGGCACGCCGGAGAATACGGAATGCGTACCGGGGCCCCGGGTACATACACAGGGGGTTAAAGTCGAAGGAGTTAGGTATGCGAAGTGGTACAGACATGTAACTGCCGTGGAGGCCTCCTTTTTGCACCACGGCAGACTTACTGCTACAAGAAAATAACATCATTACACCCATAAGGCCGCTGCACAGGCTAAAATAAGCTTCTGCGTTCGACGTTACGTCGATCGGCGTCGATATCGACCACCACTGACACAGATTTCGTTAATGTTCGCTCTTGAGCCAGCCAGCATCCATGACCTTGACCCTGAACCTCGTTAAGGACACTTCTACTAGGCAATCTCCGTGTGGTTTCAACCGGTATTCGTTACTCCGTGAAAAGATATTAATCACTGAAATATGTGATATTCAGATCGATATTACGGTATCCAGACAACGAGGTTGTTGATAAGAAGAAAGAAGAGATCAGATCCTCTCGATTCCATTCCAACTTGGAACTTATCTAATTTATTGGGAAATTCGTTTCAACGGCGCGGCGCCTATGCTTTTCGTAGAACTTGTTTTGGACAAATCATTGTAGCCTGAAAGAAGCAATAAAATATACTGAATCTTATGGATACTCTGAAGAAACGAAGTGCAAAACGTCTACGAAACTATATGACTTAGCTGAACGTGAGACGAGCGGGGCCCCGACATTGCGTGACTGCCACGGGCTAGATGCGCGTTTGAAACATGTTTCCGTAAGATCTGAGACTAAATTGAAATTTGTAAAAATTCTTATTTCGAGAAGAAGTACGGTAAGTTAATTAATTCTGCTATATTTTCGTGTACAGAAAAGAATTTCTTACATATTTTCGAATAAGTTATCTTTGTAATGTTGGCATGCACAGCCATGTGCATGCTGCTAATAATCCCATTTGGGGTTCTATAGCTTGATAAAAAGAAGATTTAAAAAGACATCAATTAAAGCTTGGTTGCTAAAAGAGAAAATCGGCTGTCGATGATTTACTCGAAAGGCGAGCAACAATTTGGCGGTTGAATTTTCGAAGATCAGAGCGTTTAGCCGCGATTTGAGCGAGAATCGAATTTACATATCTCTCAGGGATCGGAAGCGGCGAAGCTGGCAGCTCTCTGCGAAATTAAAACACGCGCAACAAAATGTACGGGAACACGCGACACGACGTGCCCGTGATAATCTACGACGTATCGTGTATTTGTATGTAACCGTCCGTGCATCATACGCACACGATATCCAGGAATATCAATTTCAGCGGCACGAAGCCGGTGTGTACTGGCAAAGGAAACAAAGTAGATCTTCCCGTCTCTCGCTGCCTCGAGCGTTTTCTCCTGCAAAGGACGCGCGGTGGGGTGGAAACGACGATGGGACATCGCGTGTACCTCATTCAACACCATACAACCGCGAGTCGCTGAAAAAAATCCCTGTTCGACCAATAAATTATCCGTAAATAATTAGCGAACTCTGAGGCCCGCGGAAAGTGTCCCGTCATTACCCATAAATACTAACCTCTCCCATAAATAATAAAAAAGTGAATTTTACGATATCGCACTGCATACGCGGCCGTACGTTATCTGCATCGGTGGTCGTTGATAGTCAACCCTACTAAATTATTCCAGGTAAGTCTTCGGGAACAGGACTCGCTGGATTTTTAATACTTTCATTATTGCTGTAACTTTTCTCGATGTAATATTATACAATTTTCGACGAGAGACAATGGTAAAACTTTAAATTCTACTAAGAGGAATCCTCTCAATCAGGAATCCTGAGTGAGAGTTCAGCCAATAAATTTCTTAAATAAGCACACGTTATTAGAAGAATTTGAAGAGATCCATGGAAATTCCGTGTTGCAATTTTTATTTGTGTTAACGTTTAATCCTTGGTTTTGCAAAGCCGATGGCACAGGTGCACATCCTACCGGTTGATAGAATACCAGGATATGTTCGCCGCTAACATTTTCCCCTTCTGTGTTTCTCGTATTACATTATTCTATTTTCCCGTTTTACTTTCGGAGGAGAGCTACTTTCGCAGCGCGGCGCATCCTGCAACGTCACGAGCGTTTATCCATTTTACGTCATTCGCCATGCCCGACGCTGTGAAACTGATACTCCCGAGTGTTCATTTCCGCGAAGTTCTGTTGCTCGTTTCGAGCGAGATGCGCCGGATAGCGCGAAGAAACGAATTCGCTCACACGTTCCGCTGACGTTTAGAGGGAATTAGAATTATGGATAATTAATCAGCAACGCGAGGAGATACTCCTGTCTCGACCACGGCTTTCTCTACTCCGGTTCCTTTCTATCATTTTTAACCCTTGCATCTTTCCATCAACAGTTTTTGACGAACAAGAACCGCAATCTGATTATTCCATTCTTTTTTTACTTTTGAAAATGATTAGAAAGAAAGATACATTTTTATTGAATTACTGTGTCTGACAATCGACTCAGGAATTTATGGATAAAATACTGTACTAATCGCAATGCATTTGAGTTTGCTAACATAAGATTACTCAGACTCTGACCGGCATCTAGCACCGCGTTCAGGTTCTAGAATCGACTAGGTATTCCAGATAGCCTGCGAGCAGTGTCATTATTTTCGCGTAGAGTTTCTAAAGCCGCGAGTTCCTGGTTATAACAGGGAAGAGGCAAGGCGGCCAAGCCAAAGAAAGTAAACAGAGAAACCGCACACGTACGTCCGACATATCCGAGTGGTCGAGTGGAGCCGGCTGACGCTCTACTTCCCATTTCGATCGTCTTAGCCAACTTTCGATGGTGGCGAGTACATACGGCATGTAATAGGCACCATCTTCAAGTACAGGTCTGGCCGTGGCCTTACTTACATTATGTACGAAACAAGGGAAGCCTACCACCGTGGGTACAATGAGGCACTGGGAGGCGTTATAAAGGGCTCTGTGTAGTTATTAGAGGTTATGACGGCGGTAATATCTCACTCAGCAGGCTCCTCTGTAATGTTACGGCCCGGGCCCCTCTTTCTCGTTTCTCCTCGTCAAACTCCCCACGTCTTTCGACGATCTCCTTTTCTTCTTCTTCTTTCTTCCTTCCTTCCTTCCTTCCCACCTTCTATCCTTCCTTCCTTCCTTCCTCCGCGTACAACATTTTTCTTCCGTTTCTTTTTCACCCCATGACCGACTAACTCCCAAACTCTTTACACCTTCACGATCGCGTGAAGGCCGCACAGGTTGCCGCCTGGGAACTCGATTTTATTTAGCCGACACGTTTGCTACCGCGGATCGATTCTTCTTCTTCTTTGCTTCGTCGATTTAATCTCGAGCCGGAAGTTTTGCACTGAAAACCTGTATTCTCTCCACGACAAAGTTAATTAATATATGTATAGAATTAAAAAATATGTATGGGACAAGGAACAAATTATTTTATAATTTAAAAATATCGCTGGACGAGACCCCGCTGCTCCTACAGAAAAGAAGTGGGGAAGAAAGGAGGGAAATTAATTCGAATTGCGTCGAAACCTGGACGTGGCACGGAAGCGCATTAAAGCGAGAGCAATAATAAAGATATGACAAACGTGGCGGATGTGTGGCCGCTGCTGCGTGATGTACCGTCTTTTAAATCCGTGAAGGTTGACCGAGGACTAACGATGCCATGCCGTGGCAATGAACTTTGAAATCTCTCACCAGCCACATTTCCTGTGCCCGCCGCGAGAAAGATCATTAGCGCGAACCATTCGAACCGCGTTCCGATTCCCATCTACGGCCTCATCGGTGATCTTTAATCCCTATCTACGATCTCCTATCCTCGTGGATTTGAATAATTTCATGGCGGACCGCGGAACAGCGGAAATGTATCACGGATACAAGCCGTGGCATCAATCTGAGAGATTAAGCATCTTAACGTATCCTCAATTTATACACACAAGTGGGATGCTAGTCTTCACGATGAATTCTGATTAATCACTATAGACGCCTCTTGGTGTGAAAATTCGTAGATTTTCTGTTTCACAGGCCGCGTTTTTACAGAAGAGTGCCGCCCCTGGGGCACGAGAGGAAACCACGGGTGCATTATTCAAATCCGATGTAGATCGGTATCGGTGGATGTAATTCTAGTGTGGACGCGTGTTTCTGACCCGTTGTAGGGGCAACACTTAATTTGTCTGGACACTTGTGCCCTCACTGCGGGACGTTCATTGGCCGTCCTGGCGCGGCGTCCCCCGACGAGGAGCCAAGAAAGATCTAAAGGTGGGATCTCCTAAGCGCGTCTTGGAGTACAACATATAAAAAAGTCCAACTGATTTAACCGGGATAGATTTTCCATATGATTAGTGCGGTGTTCTTTACACGAGTTAGCACTCTATTCTTTCACAATTCACTTCTCTGATCTAAATCGAACACGCTGATGTAAAGAGGATATAGTAGGTACAATTTCAATTTAATACTAGAAATTTCATAGCCAATACGGAAAAAAATTTTCGTAGTTTTTTCATAAAGTAGAACAGAACTCACCCTATAGAACTACCCATATGATAAGAGCACCGATTTTAAAGTCACGTAGAGCTTCCTTTGGGGGCCTTATCCAGTGATACGAAGAAAGATCACTTTGCCTTTTAAACGAGCACTACTCAATTTGCAAACAGGCAATCGGTTTTTGTGTGGAGATTTTTGCCGATGATCTACGCCTGTCCACGGGATATCCGATATCGTTCAACGTCGGGATAAATGGCAACGAGCGAATATCGCGTGCCAAAGCCTCTAATTCGAGCACCGAGGCTAAGATTTACGGGGTATTAGGTCGTCGCGCGTGAAATGTCGTTCCTCCTGATAGAGCTTCTAGGACACGCGAGTTTTTTTTGTGGAATTACTTAAAGGTCCGTCGCGTGAGCGGCTGCCAATTCTTTTTGCGACGTCCCTCACTCTTTGCATCGATTATGCGAGGCGTGCTGGATCATAATAGATTCAATTCAGCCTTCCGTGGCGCGGCACTTTTCGAATCACGCCGAATGACTCCGTTTTACTTCGTCGAACGGAACGTGTTCGTTACTGCCACTCCTCAATCCTTATCAATTTATTCCGCGAGATAATCCAATTATGTACTGAAGCGATAAGTAGACTGGAGATCTTACGAGTGTACAATAAAAACAGATAGATCAAGTACAAAGCTGAAAATATTAAAAAATGTTGAGAATGCTATCGCATTTGATTTCATAAATTTATTGAAAGTAAAAGTACTTTTTCAATCGACTGCAGTTTTTTTACAAGTAACTTGGAAAATTTTTATTTTCTAGGAAGAGCCGCTTTAAACCTGGACAAATACGATACGTCGATTTCTTGAATAATTTATCATCGATGCATATTTACAATCGTAAGTTAAAAATATTAAATATCATCTCCTCGATTTCACCATGAACGCACAAAGTCTGCTAATGACGGAAAGACGATTTATCATCACTTCCTTTAAGATGAAAGCGTAAGTTTGCCCGAACTTCCAGCAGCTCGATGTCCTTTCGTTTGCAGTCAACTAGTTGGAAGGTAATAACTCTGGAAAGTGCAAACCGCGTTCGTTGCAACAGATAATTATCGAGCACACGATCTTCCTTTCGTTAATTCGTTCACGAGGTTAATTACGTTGACTGTGCCTCGATATAATCGGACTGTTCCGTCGAGAAGAAATCGTCGCGTGTTCTTTTCACCGAGGAAGGAGGTGGTTCCGACGCGTGTCGAGTAATTTTCCCTGACACCGGCGGAATTATGCACGATATAGGCGGCGTGCTCGCACGAACTGGGTCAATTTGATTGACGGCAGAAATCTGCTTGGTCGAGCACGGGAATTCTGAAGGCGGATGAACGAACAGTCGCGAACCAACCGAGAGAATCCGCAGGACGAAACTGTTCACCCAAGGTAATTCACGATTCTTCGTGGTTGTCATCAGAAAAAATGGCGTTCGGCCAATGGTTGGCTTGATGGTACTGCCGCCGGCTGTTACGTCGTTGCTCTTTAAGTCCGATTTGATTTTCTGTAAGACTTCGATTTTATTTAAAACCAAAATCGTGCATCAGACAATAGATTGTATTTAGTTCGTTTAAAAATTGTCTACGAATTCATTTTCAGAGCTAATATTAAATTGTTTCGTATGAGATGTCAGATTTTGGAATGCAGATTGTAGCGTTTGATCAAGCAATTTGATCGTGCTAGAGGAATTTCAGTGGCGATGTCTCTCGGCTGGTCGGAGAATATCGCTCCTGGAACACGGGAACACTGTGCGATCCTTTACGTGCGTGAAGGCAGTTCGTCGAAATTACAGGGGATCCCGGAGCAAGCAAATAATCACCGAGTTAGCGTAGCTCACCGACGAGAATTAGATGAGGGAGGGTGGTGTGCACAAAGGTGGGTCGGTGAAACGGGAAGGCAGAAACGCGGCTCTAATTATTATAAATTAGCAAGGAACCTCGCGAGCGAACCTCGTCGTTTCGTTCGAGCGATTAGTCCGCCGCACGGAGACTAAAGCAAGTATTAAAATGAGAACGGCTCGAGGATGCACGATCTTAATTCATCTCCTTTATTCCGCGACGTGTTATCAAATATGGGAGAGGCTCCGTGGCTCGTTCATCAAAGCACCGACGAAACGCAGAAAGAGAAACCGCGTTGGCGAAATTAGGCTCGAACGGGACGCTTCTAACGGTTACAGATTACCGTGAAATTTCGAGCATCGCGGGTTCGTCTATGATGCTTAGCGGTCCCCTTTGGAACCTTATTACCACGCTTATATTAGCTTGCCGAGTTGTCGTTGTTGTTGTATGCGCCAAATCTTAAATCTTAAAAAATCTAGATATCTTATTCATAAAAATTATTTATAAAAAAGTTAAATGTCTGTGTAGATCCTGTACCTTGTAATTAATGCAATTTTCTATTGTGTACTGATCAACTTACATCGAACTTTAAGTCTTTGATCTAGAAATTTTTATGTGGCACAGTGGTAATTTTCGTCTGCATCCAGTATTACGCGATTAATTACTCCGTCGTGACAAAACTGGTTCACAGATGTAACGTTTAATTACGTAACAACTGCTCTTATATCGTACACTTTCGATCTTATCGTACACATGTACTTCAGTGAAACATCGGAGCGTTCTTCCTTGAGTTAGGCAGGTTGGTCAAGAACATAGGATTACGTGTTTGCGGATCGTGTATATATATGTATATATGTATGTGTGTGTGTGTGTGTTGGTACGCGAAGAATATGCCTCTGCTCTACGATCTTAAAGGTCTCTACCCGTTGTAGGATCCTCCTTTCTCTCCGACGCTCATCACGACTTCTTGCCAGTCTCGATTATTCCGTCCTCGTTCTACCCTCTTTTTCAGGAATGTCTTCCTTCGACAAAGGCTCATCACCGACTTACGCGTCCCACTGTTACAAGGATAATCCACACCGGTCGACGCTTAATTCACTTTGACGCCTGCGAAGTCGATCGCAAGGTGCAACGACTTGCACCTTGTTCCACGCTTTTTCCCGTGTTCCTCCGTATGCTATAATTCACTGGGACTCTGGAGCCGTGTACCGCTGCATACTCTACTGAATTCTTCGCTGGAGACGGCGCATTGTTTATTTACGGTCGAGCAGTCGGTCAAATTGAGTTGTAAAAATTCTTCTTTTCTGTTGAATTAACGTTAACGTAACCAGACATTTTTTATGGTAACCTCCTGGTTACTGTTGTACTTTGTATAATTATACATTCACTTTCTGAGTTGTTGGTTCAATTTATAAATAAATTGCGGATCTTTATGCAAAATTGTTCAGTAGGTTTTCCAGTAAATCGTTACGAAGAAAAACGGTATTTTTAATAACTTTAATTAATATTATCGTTTTCGAATGTAATGGACATTTTTAAGAATCACTGTGCATTGGTTAAAATTCGATATGAGGACTTTCATTTGTTAGCTGATGAACAGCTACCGAGGCATTCTGGTCCACTGTGCGGCGGTAGGAAAAGATTGAGCGCAGGAAGAAAGTGAAACCAAAATAGACCGATTCGAAAACCGCCCGATCGAAAGAGAAACCGGTAATCTGGCCATTTCCGTGGTTCACCTGTCCCTCGGACGTGACTAATAAACATCTCTGGTAACCGAGGGCACACGGTTCATCGATCGAGGCTCGAACGCGAGACGACATTGGAGGAAAAAGGCAAAGTCGGGAGCCGATGGAAGCGGCACAAAGGGGAGCAACGACAGTGAAAGTGCACACATCGTACACCGTTGTCGTCGGCCTGTGTCCCTCTCTCTGTTGTGTGTACCTTCCGGGTGCTTTGCCGAGGTTACACAACGCAGTCTCCGGTCCACAGGCAAAGACGAATAGCGCCGGTGTCCGATTGGCTCGGTGATTCGAGACGTCCGACGATCGTGAACGACACGCTCTGAAATGGACCTCGATTCTGACCGGCGAGTAGGAAGTATGAACCAGATCTACTGCACGCTTACGTGTCCTTTCTTTCTTTTCTGTACAGGCATGGCGCAGACCGGCGTGGCGACAGACAGACGTGGGGAAACTACTCGTAGACTTTCCCAGATCAAAGTCAACCGGTCCCCGTAATTCGAGCAACGTAATTAACGGTGAACCCGGCGACGACTAAATTCTACGAACGACTTCTGGGACAGGAAAGCAATCGGCCGAATAGATTTCAGCGGCGAACAGAGGCTGGTTCGACGTTGCCGGCGCTAATTGGATCGGCCGCCGCATGATTGGAACTGTTCGACAGAGAATTGCGGTGTCATTAGGTCGGCGATGAGCTATACCGAGATTCATAAACGTCCGGACGCGATCTTGGAACGACGGTCACGCGAATGTTCTAAGCAAACGGCCTCGAGGTAAGTATTGTTGTTCTTCAAACTATAATTAAGTTCAAATTTCGATAATTCTACGAGTTTGTGTTTTATAACGTCCGCAGTTTACTCATCTTACTTTAGGGTTTTCTAGTCTCAACACTAGAACTACTGAACAGGAAAAATTATGCACAGATTTTTGTTACAAAATACGTCCGAATGAAAAAATAAATTCAGTTTGAAGAAATTCATGGACAGGACTTGAGATGTCGTTATCCTGCATCGAAACAGTTATGCTGGTTACGTCGAACAACAGTAGTCCGCTAATCGTTTACATTTTCCGAGAACTGGATAAGAGTTATGGGAATGTGGCGACAAAGTACACCAACGGTGACATCACTCGTGGCGAGCAAAAGGGACGAAACGAATCAGCGGGCAAAGGTGGACGTAGCCTGGCCGAAGAATGAAATCATAATCGCGATAAATGGGAAAAAGAAAAAGGCTAGGAGAAGGGAGATTTTCAGTCTGGTAAAACGCAGCTCGTTAACGGTCATACACCCATGGCCGATGGTTCTTGACGTTCGTAGAATTCCATGGAGACCTTGATGCTTTTTATCTTTGCTCACTTAGTCCTCCCTCTTACAAAGAGCGGCCACTTCACCGTTCCGCGGAACGTAAAAGATCGCGGCGTGCGATCACCGCGATATACCATTAAGGGTGTCCGAACGCACGTGGATTATATAGTTTCCGAGGACTCGCATCCCACGTTCTGCGTTCCTCATTTTTCTGGCCGGGTCATTAACGTTCTTTAATCGTACACTCATTCAAGGATCCGTCAAATCGGATTTTTCTTGCCCGGACCGCAAGGCTTAATTGTCTAGCTACTCGTCTGCCGCGTAGAAGAGCGACGGAAGTAGTCCAATTTTTTCATTTGCGCTCGTGGAACTCCGTTAAATTGTCTAATCCACTGGGTGTACCCGAAATCCTAGCAAAATTTAATCTTATCGACAGTCAAATGTTCAAGTTATCAATTTTATTGGGTCGTTGCATATGAAGAACGCAAGAAATGCGAATGGTTGTACCTAGCTTTAATAAATAAGTTTTTCTTCTCGAGAAAATTTATTGCTATGATTCGGATATTGCATATGCAAAAACATAATATTTTATTAAAACGTATAACTAACTAAGAAGATCAAAAATATTCTTGAAGCTCGAGAAAGAATATGTATCAAATTTTAACTCCATATAAATGCAGACAAAAAAATGAGCTGTGATTTTGATAATTCAAACATGATGTTTCATTAAAACTGGGACATCGGGTGTCGCAACGAGATCGTTAATCGATCATGCTAACACGGCATTCCTCTTTCGATTCGCGTTAAGAAACACGATTGAAATTTAATATTACAAGAGGTAGCACCAACGCGATGCGCCGACATGGCAGCATCGATCGTCGACGTTCTAAACGGCCGGAATGAAACGTACCGTGGCCTTGCTGTAAGAATACTCTGACTGAACGGCTTCCGTTCCCTTTATTCAATTAAATAATCGATAAGCGGTAACGATACGCGATCCTGCACGCCTCGGAGGAATTCTATTAGATACTAATAGCCGATCGATCTCTCTAATCCGACGTTCTAGCACACGTAAGTGGAACGATCTAATTGAAAAGCGTCGTCGGGACAGAGCTTAATATGTAGCCAGAGCTGGGGAAAATAGTATTTTAACTAATCCTATTTACTTTAAAGTATGTGTACAATTTTAAAAATAAAATAAATAAATAGTATTTTATTTGAGGAATATTGAAAATATTTTTACTTTTTCCATTACTGCCTAACAATGCAAATTACGCCTCGTAAACGAAAAAATAGGACTACTGAAAAAACCGTGTTTGTATTATCACCCATATAATCCTGGAAACGAGTCTAACCACCTTAATGATTGTCCCACAAGTCGGAAGCTACTCAGTGGCTTCATGAGGAAGCGTTTTTGCGACAACGAGCCCCTGGGACAAATCGCCTAAACTCATCCCGGCGTCTTCCCACATCTAAACACCGCAAACAAAAGGCTAACAAGCGAACTCGCGAGATTGCCAACAGCCTACGCTGCACCACGGCTCCCACGAAAACAGTTTTCCGTGACGGGATGATGGGATAAAGACTCTTGGTGGTCGTCGATGGATTCGACTCGGTTGCACCACACTCGTCGATGACGAGCGCTCGTAAAACCTGCAGGTGACACGCTGGCTGGTGAGATCTGTCACGCTTACCTGAAACAGAATCGAAAGAAGAAACGTAAACTCGTTGCTCTGCCTAAAGGGGTGGTGAGGTGGAAGGTAGCAGAGTGTGACGGGACAAAACGAATCAGCAGCGTGGCAATCGGGATCGCTGTTCTTAGGGATATTCAATTTGCGGAATAGAAAAGAAATTACAAACTAATTACATGGGGGAATGGCTTCTGTGTCGGAACCATGGTTCGACTTTATTTGCAAGTAGCTCAATTATAAAAATTACAACGAGGAAAATAGATTTCTCAACAGCCAGAAGATTCATGTATTCGAGTAAAGGCATGTTCAAGGATCGTTTTACAAAAATTACAAGAAGAAACCATTTTTATCGAATGACTAAAAGATTCCTGATCGAGAGAAGATCGTAGACATTCCTGTTCTAGTATTGCACACATTCCAGGACCGCAGGAACGCGCAAAGATCAGCGCTCCAGATACCAATGACGTAACGATCGCGGCCGAGCAAGTGTCGTCCGACTGTCAGAGATCAGAAGGTTGAGAGCGGGAGGCGCGGCTGGATGATTAATTTGCGGCTTCGTTATTGTTTATTATATCCTCGGAGAGTCCTTGCGACGACCCACGCGACGCCTTGATCATCGGCGGTAGTGCGGCGAGGCAAGAGAGGAATAATCGGCCGGCGAAGAGTGACACAATGATTCCTCGAAGCGTTTGCCTAACCTCGGCGACCGGCAAGAAACCGCCGCGGTCTCTTCGTGTCGCTTTCCGGCGAAGAGGGACACGGAGGAAGAGTAGCATAGTTGAAGAGGGCTAGGAAAACGACAAACGAAGGAAAAGGAGACGCGATGAAGACGACGACGACGACGACGAAGAAGAAGACGAAGACGAGAGACAGCCGCGAACGAATCGCATGGGAAGTACAGACAGAGAGAGGGACGGATAGGCAGGGTAGGTAGACAAGGTAACAGTCAGGCAATCAGGCTGCGGTGCGGGATTCGCGGCAGCGTTATTATCTACTTGGGTGGACAGGTGCCAGGGGGTTTATAAAAGTTCAGCGCGCGGCATGGTCGGTGGAAGATCGTTATCAAGGGGGATGAGAGCGGCGGAGAGAAAGAGAGGGGTGTTGGGGAGGAAGGGGACGGACGAAGAGAACACACGGGAGACAAACGGTGGAAGAAGGAGCAACGAATGGAAGAATGGAAGAGAAGGAGCACGGCGAAAGAGAAAAAGAGTGAAGTTAGGGGGACACGGAGAAAGAGAGAGAAAAGAAGAGAAAGAGATAGAGTGAGGGGGTTGCAGCGACGGGGTGGGGAGGAGAGCCCAGGCGTAGATTCATGCGGACGCACTACTAGACGGCCGTTGCCGACGCGTATAAGCCACGGTAAGGGAAGGCGGCGGATACCACGAGGAATAAAAGGTCTAGGTAGCATAGTTGCACGCACATTCCCAGTTCACAGCCTTGACTCCGCTCGGGGAACGAGCCGAGTCGGGCTGAGTCGAGCTGAGTCGAGCCGAGTCGGGCTGAGTCGAGCCGGGCCGGCTTGGCCAGCAGGTAGGCTAGGCGGCATGGCAGCAGCCCGAGCAGCAACCGACGACGACAGAAGCAGCAACGACTGCTCTCCGCGGGCCGACTGGGCCGAGGAACGAACGGACCCAGCCGGCTGGCCAGCCAACGAACGCCAGGCCGCACGGAGAGATGGGCCAGCAGCATGGCCAGCCAACGAACCGTGGGTAGAAAAAGAAGGGCTCTTCTCTCTAGCGCTCACCAAGCTACGCTCGTTCGCTCGGCGATGGCAATTATACGCGGCCGAGCCGTCCTGGCTAGATTCAAGATCAGATAATCCCATCTGTCGGTGTAAGCGGTCTGCAAACGATCCCGCGAACGATCGGATATCCTCTCCCGAGCCGATAGATTTTTCAGGACGATCCGCACCGTGCGCCGGACGGAAGGAGCCCGCTCGCTTAAGGTCCTTACATACACGTCCGGCTTCGCCATCCGACAAAATATTGTTACCTAAGTTTAAGCGAGACCGTCCACAACCGGCAATGTCTG
The DNA here is from genome assembly GCA_028455615.1 of Lasioglossum zephyrum. Taxonomy (NCBI): domain Eukaryota; kingdom Metazoa; phylum Arthropoda; class Insecta; order Hymenoptera; family Halictidae; genus Lasioglossum; species Lasioglossum zephyrum. Next base: position 11,422,080 of record CM052322.1, on the reverse strand, counting down.
TCCGATTTTCTTCCGATACTTTTCCTTCGAGTCGGACAGGCCATAAGTCACGAGAAAAAAAGGTTTCTACGGTCTCTACGACTCTTCGGGTGAACTACCGGTAGCTCTCCTTTGCAACATCATAGTAATGAGAAACGTTCCAACTCAAATTGCCTGAAAAATCGGCCGGAAATGTATGGATATCGAAAAACGACGGCCAGTGCTGGCAGGACATGTATGTAGCGACCTTTACTCTCTTCCTCACTCGCCAGCCGGATAGCTACCTCGTTCCATCGGCTCTTCTGTTCAACGGACGAGTAATCGCCGCACCGAATGAGCATCTAGTCTATCCGCCACCGTCGCCGATAGAAACACAGCGGAACCCCCTTCTCTGCGAATTCAATATCCACGGTCTACCACGGTTCGAAAATGGTCCGTTGTTTGCACGTTTCAGTTTTAAATCTAGACAAATAATGTTTCCACTCGTGTGTAACACGGTGGTCAACGAGTTAATCAATTGTAGAGAAGGATTTTTGAAAATATTAAGAATAGCTTCCTTAGAGTTTTTTGTTGTAACTTTAGTAACGACAATTTCATTTGGTCGAGGTCAACAATACAGACGGAACTTATTCGCTATTTTGGGGACGTTTTCGGTAAGCATTTTCTACGCCTCATTATAGCGTTCGGTTATTACTTCATTCCGAGCCAGGAAGACAGTCTCGGAGTTCTTCCTGTGCCTCAATGACAGCGACGTATCATAAATCTTACACTCTTCCACGGTCAGTTGCGATTTGCTGTTGCCGTCTTGGGGTTTCTCGTAAATATACACACCGTATACAGCAGCCAGATTAGCCGTTCTTCCACCTCCGTGGTGGCCGAGTAGGGATGGGCGTACGACAATTACGGAAAAACGCCCCATAAAATTGCCATTGGTCATTTTCTTACTAACACTTCGTTGAAAAATAACATAAAATGATACTTCTTGCGAACGGATCGTCGTGACAAAGTCACAGGACACTTGCGAAGACCCTTTACTCCGAATAGTTGTTATTACAAACTAAATTTTAATTATAATAATTAAATAACGAATTTTTATTATCGGACCGATAATACAATTAATAGTGCGCCTAATGCAGTGAACGCAGCCAGACATGTGCATAATGTTTCGCAAGAGAGGTAAACCTTTTATAAGCGAAGTTTCGAATTAAACTGACCGAACCGTAGCTGAATGCCACGTTCCGCGGGTACTGTTAATGAAGAAGTACATTGAAGTAAGCAAAAGCAACATCTCCTTTCTTCCATCACCAGCCATGAAAACCTACAATTATTAGCCTCGTAACCGGTATCAACACTTGCTTGAAGTTGACAACAGAAAACGCTGTACCCACTCATTAAATACTTTTGCTTTCTCGGTTATGTAGGCTGGGATACGAGAAAACGGATAAAACGAAATACAAGGGGAGATTGAATATTGCGCGAACAGGATGAAATTTTATTTTCCCAGCCCCTCGTCGAGAGAAAAATCGCTGTATGGGATTCGCGTGTACGCAAATGAATTTATTTCAGTCGAACAATTATTCTACGTTATTTCGAACCACTGTGACATTTTTTTAAAATCGTACAAATTAATCAATCAATCCTGATTAAAATTTTTAATTATTTTCGATTATTGTCCAACTCTGCTGTGTATGTATATCCCAACATAGTAGAAAAAGCTAGTGTATAGGAATTTTACCATTAAATATAGGATGTTGCCTTTGGAAAGAATGGACAGCAGCATCCTGCAGAGCTGGATGGAAGTAACGAGGACGGGGGGAGGGGGACGCGCGGTGGTGTTTCGCAGATGATTTTGCAAATTTAGTGGATCGATCGGCAGAAACAAAACCCGAGGAATCAAGGCGGACAAATCAGGGAGCCGGGTGCCACTTGCAGCACCGGTGACGATAGTGAAACGTACGAAAGGATACGTGTCTCGGATACCGAACGCCCACGTGAAATCGACGGCAATGCCATTCCAATGTTAATTGAGGTGCCCAACGCCCACGCAGCCCGAGGTGTTCTCGGTTTGCCAAGCAGTCGTCAGTATCGGCTATCATTAGCTCGATCGGGCCGCCGATAAACATTCGAGGCTCCTCGGTAATTCGCCTAATGAGATAACGGTACACCGAGCGAAATCTCTGCACTTGATAACGCTTTACGGCGTTCCGCAAGTTTAGCCGAGAATGCGAAACCTTTAAGAACGCGGCGCAAACTATGCAACGATTGCATTTTACGGGAACGTTCATACTCGTTATCCGGGAACAGGGATACGCGGTAATAGACACTCTGCTAATTCTTGCTGCTGATGCGTACACTTACCCTTACCGGCCTACAGGTAGATACCAGCTTACACGAATATATCGAAATTTGGTACTGTTTGCGAGTGATCGATCATTTTTTACTTTTATAATTAGCTACCCTTTTGTCGCGCGGATGAATTTTTTATACAGTGTGAATCACTCCTTCATAAACTAAAACAATGATCATGTTTTACTCTTTCAATTAGCTACTCTTTTGTCATAAAGAATTTTTTATACAGTTTAAATCATTAATTAAAACGAACCATTCAAACATTTCTATAATTTCACTAATCGCGAAGGAAAAAATTAGGTAGCAGCCAATTTGACATCGGCAGTGTTAAATAGCTTCGGGACGAGGCATTACTGATGGAACGTGTTGCGCGACCGTTCGATCAGAGCGGCGCGGCGGCGCCAAAAATCGCGCACAAAAACGGGGCGCCAAGCGGTGCGCTTGTCGAGCCAAGTGGATACGGCAGGTTTTAATCAGACGCGGTTTAATTTCCCCGGCGCGACGTGCGCGCTCGCGCGAGCGATCATACAAGCAAGTAAGCGAGCAAGCGAGCGAGCAAGCAAGTAAGCAAGCAAGCACGCGCGGCCGTGCGTGCGTCTTATCCCGGTTCACCTTTAAAGGATCTCCCCCGGCCGGCGAACGAGACGAGACGATCGTGAGAGATCAAGGTGACAACAAGATCCATGATTCGGGATTAGCAGCATGAAAGATGCGCGAAAAAGAAGGGGAGATGGTTGCCGTTGGCCCGGAGGTTGGGAGTAGTGACGGGAACCCGACTAGAGAGGTGGTGGAGGCAGAGAAGAGGATCGCGGGGAGGGCAACCCGGTAGAGGGTGGGAAGAGACAGACGAGATGGAATTGCGGACGCAGACGGTGAAGCCAAGCCACCGTCTGGTCCAGCTGGAAAAATCGGCTCTGAATCACTGTACGGCCTACCTGCTGCCTTATTGAGGAACCCGCTCCTCACCCGTTCTTTCAGCCCATGCAGTCAGGGGTATAAATAGCGCACTTTAAGAATACCGGGGACACACTGCTACGTGTCCATGCATCACTTGCTCTGCACCACTTCTCGGGCCTGGCCGGGCCTGCTCGGCCCTCCTCTTTGCTCTCCGAGCCTGCACGCGCGTGTCCGACGATACACCGGACGTCAGATCGCGTCCCAGATAACGCCGAAACGCGAATATAAAGTTTACCTCAAAAGCCAGTCGCGTCATAGAGCCTGACAGGACCTTAAATCTCCCGGGCGAGTCGGGCTTTTGAGTACGCTCTAGAGCTAGCACCGTCATAGAACTGACAGGACCTTAAATCTTCTGGAACAGCGGCTACAGTCAACCCTCCTGCAACACGGTTTACCCTCGGATGCTGGGTCTCGACTCCATTCTCACCCAGAGTTGTGAACGTTGTACCATTCAACTCCGAATTCTCTAGTAGCCGGTACAAATCATTAGCTATTTATATTTGATATTACTAGAATTACGTTAAATACATATAAAGTTAAATATATGTAATGACGTTAAATAAATGTAGGATTTAAGTCGTCAATAGAATAACACATCCGTAAACACAAACAATTTAACATTTAATTTTAAATGAGAGTCTAAGATCAAACACGTCTTTACTTTTTCAAACGTTGTACAAGAATAATCAGTTACTAGCGACGCGACATTAGACGGAATCCTCGCCGTTCGGAGACGACTTCACCCGACATAAATGTTAAGCTTGTAATCGTTAGGTATTTGATTCACTCTTTATTGTAGTAAATGTTTAGAATGGAGCGGAGTATGCTCGTAAACCGTGGATATTGGAGTTGTCCACGGACGAAACGTTAACAGGTCGATGGAAGTCTATAATCGAATCAGGCGTGGTATCTGATCGCAGTTTCGACGAGCTTGGCCGAAGAAAGTGTTCTTCCTGGTGCGCTCGCTGGCTAGAAGGATGAGGTAGGTGTTGGTAGACGACAGTGAGCCGATACGTGGGCCGAGATCCAGGGCCTTTGCCAGTACCGGTCTTACCGAGAAACGCTGTTATCCTGCCCTCGAGGCCCAAGGTGTACCGCAAGGACACGAAACTGCCGGTTTTTGTCGCGACTGTTCTATCATTCCCTCGGCGGGACTACACCTTGACACGAGCTAAAAGGTTCTTTTCTCGCGTCGGTTTAGCAGCGGGCCCGAACTAGCTCACGGTATATTATTGCATCGATAAAGACGCCTACATCTTTGTCTCGGGGAGCTGCCCAGGCGCCGTTCACTGTCGTTCAAAATTAAGGAGCTGGCAGATGGAAACCGTGGACACCTATGACGTCACGATGCCTTTATACCGTTCGTGAATCGCCACAGGATCACTCCCATGTCCTAGTCCTTGTAAGCCCAGCCCTTTTCATTCTATTACATTATGTAATTAAACAAAGTTTTTTTATTAGCATAAGCGATTAAACTAGAAACACAAGGAAAAATATGTCTATACAGTTTGAACGTCACATGTTAAGTGAGCAACTAATTGAAAGTCTTAGTAAATATTATTTTTATCTACGGATGAAGCCGGGACCTTTTCCAAAGATCAACGTAAAATAATAGTGTATCGTTTAGCATGAATTGCTCGGGAGGTGCGAGCACGTGTTGTGTATCGATTTCTGGCACAGCCCTTTGACAGTCGTGCCCGTGGGTTGATAAGATTGCAACATTAGGTCGTCTCGACGACTCGGCTGGTTGAAATTCTAGTCAAGCGCACTTTATGGGTTACGAATACGCGAGGCAACACGAGGCATCGGCTGCGTATTTACGAGCGATTAGCCAAGCCTATCCTGGATACTGAGAACCGAGCACCACGTCTCCGCTCTCAGACCTCAGCCACGTGACTGGCCAGCCGAAATATGCGCGAACCACCCGACCAATCGAAACCTAACGCTCTTTCCCGTATTACGTGATTTGCATGCCTCCGAAACTCGCGATTCGGTTTCGTGGAATTTATAGCTGCCATTTTGAATCGCTTGTCTCAGAACGTTCGCTATTTACACCGCCACACTCTGACGCTACACCTGCCAGTCTGGCTTCCAGACTTTTTGTCGTTTAATTAAACTGCGGATCTTTATGGGAAATAAAAATTGTATCGAGAAACAAAAACGAAGTAGAAGGTTCCTTCTTTTTTAAGGGAGTCTTTTAAAAAGTAAAAAGTATGCCAAAATATTATTTTGATCCACATGAGTCCGATTTGATTTTCGGGATAGCCAAGATGATGGTGCGTTATAATTGGATTATGGTTTGGCTGTGTCTATGAGGTTCAAGGATCTACTACCGGCGCGAATGGTCTGAGGGGTTACCATTGTCGAATTTTGCGACGTCATAAGATAGAAGTCACTCTGAATTGGAGCGATCAACATTCGTTCAGCCGACAAATCGCTTTATTAATTTCCTACCGATTGATTGGCGATAATAGGCAATAATAGATACGGACGCAGGTTTCGCTAGTATTCAATCGGGTTCATTCTTCTCACCACGCCCGGTTTTATTGTATCTGGCACGCAGCGAATACTGCCTCGAATAATTCAGTTCGACCGTCCTCAATAATCGACGGAGTGACTAGTCACTACGTACATCGTTCTAATATGAATATCCTTGATATTCATGTACCGGCTTAACCGTGTAGGACAAACAAAAAGTATCCCGTAAAAACCGCCCAGAAGATGAATCTTTCTTCTCGCGTGCCAATTGTGGCAGATTTCAAATATAGTTTAAATCGAGCGCAATCCAGAGATTATTGAACAAAAACAATTCATTACGAACACAATTGATATATAATTAATAATGCTTAGAATCGTTCACAGCTGTAATTACTAATTTATAAAAATTGACTTGTTAATGATACTTCGTGTAGAGGTATTGGCTATTCGTTTAGTTTAATTGTCATAAATTGATTGTTCAAAACAAACTCAGGCGCAGTTCTCGGAGAATAAAACTTGATTATATCGGAGAGTAAAACTTAGTTTCTAACGATTAAATTCATTGAAATCATCTGTCGGCAATTGATCATTGCCCGATAAGATGTAATTTATACTATCAAAAAGGACGAGCCTTCTCCTACATCTTTTCAATCCATGTTAATTTCATCGAGTCTTGAATGCATCTATCAAGCGTGTGCGTCGATTGAATCAAATTAGAATAAATTATAAAAGGTAATATTATAATACTTGATTGACTACTTAATGTGTTATTTGCTCTTTAATAGGACTGAGTAGTACTGATTAAGTTCGCTTGCGCTTGTAATAAAGCCTTCGAAACCTTCGCCTTGGTGCACAATTACCATTACCTACACCTGTTAAATATCATTAAGCGGATGCTTTTAGCGTGTGGTGTAATTAGCTGACGGTACAACTATTGCAATGATACTTCGGTTAATGCATTTGGAATCATAATTTCATCCTTGTCGCCAGCGTCGCCCTCCCCGTTTCCCTCGGTTGCCCCGTGTTTCGTTTCACCGGAGGAATGCGAGTAATAGTTTACGCGAGAACGCGCCACGAAAACAACACAAAGAAAAAAAAAGAAAGGAGCGTTTCCTTCGGGGAAATAAATGGAGCGCTCTTCATCACGATCAAGCATCCGTAAATGAGTTTATTCCTCATTGAACGCGCCGTGTCAGGATTTCAGATTGCCCAGGATGTACGTGTTACAACTGGTTTATGCGTGATGCATGCTACAGCACCATGTAGTATCCATCCACGCTCGAACCTATGAAGCTGTTTACACTGCTTATGCCAATGGTGGCTGCTAAAATTACCTGTTATTCGCCATAACGCGCAATTAGTAATATTTACGACACTGTTATCCTCACTTTCCGTGAAATCTGTCGCAATTGAATAATATTACCGATGCGTAATTGAACGACAGCAAATTCCGCAATTCCAGAGCAATTTACCATCATAAAACTTATATAATAATATAGTTTCCTTACCGAAGATTTCCGTCGGGCCGTGCGCATTTTTAATTGAACCACATATCTCAAGTTTATCGTCGGTAAATGAATCTGAGAACAGAAATTCCGTAATTTTGTTTACAGATGAATGTAGCAACATTCCTAAATAAAATAAAAAATATTTAGGTATTACTATAATATTTTGTTTTAACGAATGTTTAAATTAGAATTCACAGGTAGAATTCAGATATTTATTCATAGGTTCATTCAATAAAAGAATGAAAGAATGTTATTGAATAAATATCTTATTTTTATCTTTGAACTTACTGGAATAATAAATAAAAAATTTACTGATAAATACTTATGTTACAAATGGCAGACATTTACATGAAATATATGTGAAATTGACACGAGGGTCGGATTAAGAGAAACGTTAAGTGTGCGGTAGGATGGGAACTCCTCTAATGTTCTAATCGCTTGCTAATAAAGAGACAGACAAGAAGATGCCAGCCGATTCGCAGAGATTACAGGGCGTCGGATCCGGGAGACATTGATGGCGGTCATGTCATCCTAAAATGCGTGTTTTGGTGAAAATATCACGGCCCTTTAGACGGAGCAAGGTCCGGAAGGGTTCTAACTATAGCCTTTGAGGTTGACCGCGGCGAGCGTTTGACGCAGTCGATCGGTCCCCTGGCAGGCATAAGATGCAGCGCGAAGCGCTAGAAAATTACCCATCGTAGTAGAAATCGATGGGCAGCTTTCCTAGGAACGCGACACGCCTCCGGCAACCGGGCGTGGAGAGTGGGAAGGTGCATTATTACAACAATAGGATGCGCGCACGCACGGGGCCACGTTACATCGTCCCCTGCCTCCAAGAGGAACGTGAGCGTGAGGGCACGTGATCGCGTTAGGGTACGCTTGCACTGCTGAAACACGGGGATATTCCCATTTTGTTAACATCGGAAAAATTTTTATTCAAAACTCGCAGACCCGACAGACGTTGTCCTGTCCAAATTTCATTCGAATTTTCCATTTTTCCCGGCAACTTTTCCTATTTTTCTTTCCCTGAAAACCTTATTCGGACTATTACGAACATTTTGTTTTTTAACGCTTTCCAACGAACAGCATTTAATTTTTATTTGTATAGATGAAGTGGACACCCTTTAAACACTAAGTCCGTGAAAAATTTATTTTTGATTTTGTTAATTAGTATCAGTGGACCACCGAACTAAACTGAAATTTTCGTACAAGTTCCTGCGTTCGAACAATTACGCATTCACTGTGTAACACGTTGAAGAAAATGGCCAACAATAGGTCCGTAATGGTATCGCAGCTCGGCAGAGTATACATATAGTATACATATAGAATTCGTAGAGAGTCAGGCGAGCATCCGGCGCGGTGTGGCGGCGAGCTCTCGATTTTGATCACGATATGCGAACATTATCCCTAGGAGGAAGCGGACGAGCGACGCGGAAACCGTGCTCCGTCCGTAGCACACGTGGCCGGGGTCTGGTTCGCCCGGAATCGTGACTTTTTCGCGAACACCTGTCTATCTTCCCCCGAATCGTGCACGTATCGGTCGCACGACCTGTCCCAGGCACGTAGGAGGAGATCATCTCCATGATCAATGGTCTGCCACGGAGACTGTAGAGACTGCATGTGTCCCCGGGGCCATAACTGTATCCGCGGATAGCACGTAAGATTATGGATGAACCGTTGCACAGTTGCGGAACAATGGCAACTTAATGGCAATGCGCGGGATCCTTCTGCTGCCATGCCGCCGCCATAGCCGTAGCACCGCAGTGTTTGCCGGCCTAAGCAGAAGGGAACGCGAGCTTGTCGCGCGTAAGGCCGGGTCCACAGACTTACGCAACAGGACGCTGGAAGGTCGTGCTAGGAATTCGCGTTTTACTATTCTCGCACCAACTAATCAGCTACGGACTGCAGAATCTCCACAGTGGGACCTGAGAACGCTGACTCTCGGAATGCCCCATTTTTCATAATACCTATCAAAGTGGAGGAAGATAGGAGACTCTTTTAATTTCGATCTACCTAATGGCAAGTACATTGAATTTATTTAGCAAGCAGAGAGAGCATGCTCTCGCGTGATAGACCAGAAATTGCTACCTGTAAAATAATAAAATTATTTGAAAGTAGCTTCCACTGGTCGCGTTTATGAAAAGTAGGAGTCGGCGATGGACAGGCTCATTAGCCAAGCGTATCGAGGAACACGCAACATTAGAGCCTCGGTTTACATTCTTACGGCATCGGGAACGTGATTACTTAATACTCCAGTGTTCCCAGCGCAATATGGAGGGTTGCGACTAGAACCAGGGCCCGTGTACACCCTGCTCTTTCGACGGATAATTCCAATTCCGCGTCGGACATTGACGAATCATCGATTCGCGCGGGCATCATTAACCAACCAGCTACCTACGTGCGTACGACGTTGCCAAGCCCAACAGAGTCGGGTTATTGGCCAGCGCCTTGCTTTCTCTCTCTCTCTCTCTCTCTGCCCCTCTCTTTATCTTACTCCCCCCTCTATTTCTCGCTTCCTTCCTCTCTCACCCTCCGCGTCTTATCTTTTCGCGCAACAGGCCTTTATTTTTTATTCCCTATCATCTTTCTTTCCAACCGACCCGTGTACCCGAGAAACTGTAAATAACGCGCGCTAATGCACGCGGATTTCTGCACGCGCCGTACACGCGATCATTCGTTACGGAAAACTGTTAAGATCGGGCGCGCGTTCGTTGAACTCGCGCGGAATCGTGGAAAGTGTCGAGGGCGTCAGTTTCCTAATCGCGATAGCACGATCTCACCATAAATCCTGGAGAACGCGACACGCGACGGCCGCACGCGTCCGCGTGTGCGTGCGTAAACGGATTTGTCGCACGCTTCCGACCGAATGAGTCAGCCTCGTCTTCTCCATCGACAAACTCTTATCTAGTAGAGCTGGTGTTCGAAGTGTGTCAGCATGTCCAGTCTGTCATCCGATACGAAAGAAATCTTGGATCTATCAGACGAATCGATCAACCTTGGACTCCTTCACTGCATGATTCTTTTAATTGAGGATGAAAAAGATTGAAGGATTGAAGGAAAAATTGAAACAACATTTTTAGAAAAATGATGTATGGCATGCGAGCTAAATGTATGTATGTCTATACGTGTGTCGCATGGCTGTAGCGACTCGCAAGATTAGTTACGTAAAAAAGGCACGGCCACGATACGTCGAGGTGGATGACACCATGAAGAATGCATAAAGAATGTCTTGTGTGTACTTTACTGATCAAATGTCTCGGAGCCTTACGATTATAGATAGTTCGCAGGAGATATGAAAAGATGTCGACACGTTTACTTTGGTGTCTTACCGATACCAACAGTAAACAAGAATTATTAGTCACATTGGCTCAACAAGTATGTTCGTGACAACTCAATTAGATTTTTCATTGATTTTTGGATCACAACCATTGCAGCCTATAGTAAACGAAATTTGTCGCTTCTCTAAAAAGCCTAAATATCATCTTAAACTGTACAGCAACCAATGGAGTACCCTAAGATCCCCGTGCCTCGAAACGGAAACAAAAAGAGCGTAAGCTGCAACCAGAGGTGGCTAAGCAAGATGAGTTGCGCCGTCGCGTTTTAATTGGTTCACCGAGCTAAGATGATTATTGAAGATCTCGCGTTCGATTCTAGTCTGCAAAAATGCTAGAGAGGAGGTGACTGGAGGTTAAACACGAGATGTCCTTTATCCTAACCTAACCTAACAATGAATCCGTACCACTATTAGTTCGTTCATTGCATCACGCTACATCCATGGACACCATGTTGTCAGAGAGTTGAGTGGCTCGGAGAATTCAGCGTTTGGCCACGAAAGCTGGCAGGCGATATCTCGATGTATCCGGAAGTTCGCCACGCGTCCGATCGTCGGAAGAGGTTCGCCACTTGGGTTTCGGTCGCATAATAAACTTTATTAATGACCGACTCGCGTGACAGGGGTTGGCAGAGGGGGCGAGTAAACCGCGAGCGAGCGCGCACGGATAAACGTGTACGAATCGGATGACGTCAGCTCGCGAGGCAAGAGGAATGGAGCCGAGTCGCGCGGACTCGCTTCCACTCGCGGCGGCGTATACTCGCGGAGCAGAGCCGAGCGTAGCGCGCGCGCACGCGAGAAACGGTGAACACGTTCGAGCAGCGCGAAGGCAGCGCGCGATGCCTCGCGATCATGCCAACGGAGGAGAAAGGGGGACGATCGCCGCGGAGAAGTGAATGAATGTAGCCGGAGCGTGGGCGAGCAGGGTCTCTCATCCTCGGGCTTCCATTTCGCACGGATCGAAGCAGCCAAGAGGTCCTCTCTCTTTCCGATGAGGCTGGTCCAGGTGGAGGGGACCACCACTGAGGCCAGTCTAGCCCGAGCGGTACCGAGCGCGTCGCCTAGACGACACGGGGCTTGATTCATTCATGAAAAACACGAGACTTTATCCCAATTAACACGAGTCTCCACTCAATTCATGTGGCAACGGAGATGCCCATTAATTTCCCGCGCTGCGCTGGGCCTCTCCGGTTGGCTCTTCCCTCGATACCGGTGTGTGGAAGAGCACGGCCGGCTCCTCGGTCCAGCCGCGAAACGAGGAAGGGGATAGGGAAGGAAAAGATAGACGCCGAGGAAAGAGGGGTGGACGAACGAGAGGAGGAAGCAGAGACGGAGAGAAGACGCGAAGCAAAGGGGGAGGAGGAGGAAGAAGGTGGTGGACCTTGTCCGTTGGTTCTCCTTAGCCTTTCTCTTGATCTATGTACCTATCCCTATCCGCGGCAAGCGCCAACTTATATCCAGACACTATAGGCCGTACGTTATATCTCGCAGGCTCGAATGTTTCAAGCTACGCGACAAGCTTAGCCTGCCGGGAGATAAGGACGAGCGCCAACCACGTGGTGGTTCTTTCGCTTTCGAGTCCGCTTTTTCTGCCATCACGGACGCGCCTGATTTTTCTCTTATCTAAGCGGTGACTCCGCACCCCTACACCCCCAGCCGTCCCTCGCCACTGCTGCATCTTCTTCTTTTCTTTCTCGTCCTTTTCCGCGGCCCTGGTTCCTTTTTCTTTTTTCATTTTTCTGAATACCGGGAATTGATCCGCGGCGACGGCCTACGCAATGTCGTCGCGAGCGAGGAAACCGGTCCACTTTAGTGCACATAGTAGCACGCCGTGCCGCTCTGGCTCGCTTCTCAGGAATAGAGAAACCTTAGCTGGATGAGAGAGGAAGAGAGAGCGAGAGAGAGAAGACGGGGACAGAGGGACAAGGGGCTAGCCAGAAAATCCTCTACGGCCGCGGCGTGACCGTTCGTCACCGGGGCTGGCAGGGCCGCGAAACCCCGCGTATCGTTACCGTTTGTTACCACAGGCCGGCTTTAAAACAACATTTGCCTTTAATTGGACGATGTTATAACGCATCAGTCCAATTAAGAGCTGGACGGAATAAATCGTTTAATCAATGACAGTGATTTACATTCTTCCACGGACCCTCGAGACGTCGGAATAACGGCACGCCTAACCTAGCCTTCCTGTATACCCGTATTATCCGGGGCGTGTTATCGCCGAGCCACGAGTAAATCATCCTTTCGGAGAAAAGTCAGCACGCGCGCCTCGGACTCCGCTGCCCGCGACGATCTCCGAGATTACATTAGACAGAGAAATGATTATTTTAAGGATTAACTGCACATCAATCAATTCGGATATTACAGGGAAAATGGTATCCTACCGTTGGTGGTCACTGATTTTGTTTCATCTATGAAGAAATCAACAAAGTGAAATATAAAATGGTAAAAGATATAAAATATCCAAGGATATTGTTAGTTTGCTTTCAATGTGAAATAAACTATTAGGGGATGAATGTTTAGTGTAATTATCGGTTGTACACCTTTCAATTAAACCTTAATAAAGCCCCTATAAATTTGCACAGCAGATTATTTACATATCGAGCAGATATTCCTTCGCCGCAAGATTTCTCGGCAACGAAACCACCAGGAATGAGCAACGCAAATATTTATCCTTGGAGTGGGACGTACTGGCAGCAATTGTCGATCACAATGCGAAAAATGTCCGAGAGACGCGGCGTGTACACCGCGGTACACGAATAATCATTACTCTATAATGTTGACACGATGTGACTTTCAGTTTTCTGCGTGACTCTCGCAGCCGCCGCTGTGAAAGTCTTCCAAGTCATCGAGCGGATCTCAAGAAAGCACTCTTCCACGGTCGACAACCAGCCAGGCGTCCATCAATGTTTATGCAGTCACCGACAATTAACGTAAGCGTAATGTCATAGTTCGCGTCGCAGCTATGAAAAGGAAATCCAACAACGGTTCCGACGTCCTCCCGGTTCCAATGTGAAAGTTACGCGACGTCAACTGAGACGTCCTGCTATAGATAACGCAATAATTCTACTAACAAGGGAAGTTAGCGAACCTGTACATTCAAAAAATCATGAAACTTTGCATACAATTATTTTTAACCCTTCTGGTATGTAGTAAACTAAGTTTTGTAACTATATTTATTTTTCTGAAAATGTTGTTCCAATTTCTTAAAATATTTTTCCATTAAATAAAACACGAAAAAAATTCAATATCTTCTCTTTCGTGAAACATCTCAAGAACAACAAATGATATATTTATTATGAAAGCTTACTGCGAAGCCCTGTGATTCTCGCTGTCGTTCGGACAGTGCGTTCGCAGTATCAGCGTCCAACAGGAGAAGGATCGCATAATTTTTCGATTACAAGATCGGACAAGGCAATTTCGCTGGGGATAAAAGGGAAAAAGCGACTGACTCGCCGAAGAAGACTACAACAGAGGTTAAATGTCGAAGTACTGCAAATCGGAATTGGCCGACCCCTCGATCGGCAGTTATGGCCACGCAGAATCGTAATCATAAACCGAAAACGGCTGAGACTGTGACCGCAAGGCGGCAATGGTACGGTAATGGCACGACTCGGGAAGGCCCCGTACGATACAGGTGGTCGAAGGAAACGCCTAATGGGCCGCGAAGTCGAGCACTAGTTACGTGTTTGTTCAAGTACATATCCGGCGCGGCGTGTTTTCGTCGGCGATGCGAAGTCGATGAAAGGTAGGGACATTATTATGGCGGACAGAACGGACTTGTACGTCGATACCGACGCGCTTTCCGTTCAGATTAATCATCAACGTAGCCGCGGGATCTCTAGCTAATGCGACTGGTTACTCAAACTGTGGCGTGCAACAATAATTATTGCTCTCTGATATCGCGGCTTCGGATTTTTTATCCTATCACGATAGCCAGTCCCGCACTTACAAATTTCGATGTTTCGTTTTTCTCTCTTTCCGGTCTCACCATCGCATCGTTGCCATTCGGAAATTACTGATCTTTATGCAAATCCTCATTCCCGCTGGTTAGTCCGTAAGTGCGGACCTCGGGAAACAATCTGCGCGAGGCCTCGTACAAGAAAACAGAGACTATTAAGTATTTCGAAAGTACCTAAAAAATATATATGAAAAAACTTTTTAAAAACCACGCTTATATCAGAATGCACTAAAAAGGAGAAAATAATATTTTTAGATATTAGTGAATATTATTGAATGTTTAGTGAATATTATTTTCTTCTTTTTAGTGCATTCTCTTATAAGCGTGGTTTAAAAATTTTTTTAAATATATTTTCGACTTGTTTTCACCTGTTGAATCACCCTCCATCACTCTCCACGATCACGCTATCAATACTAAATCAATTTCATGACTTGTGTACCAGGCCCTACAAGTTTGCAGCTTGTCGCCGGGACTTATCGATTTGTAGTTGGACATTCGGCATTTGCAGTTTAACAAACCGGCATTATTTACGTGAAAACGATCAACCGTGTGAACTGTCGGCGCTTTTTGTCCCCGTGAATCGGCGAAATCGATCGGTCGCGCCGCGGGAAATTCCACGAGCGTTCTCGCGCTCGTTATTTCGTCCGATTCCATGAAATATGAAAGTTTCGGTGTCGTTTCTTTCACGAGCCGGCGCGAGTCGATGTTAATTTATGTGCCAGCGTGTGTTTTCCGTTGAAAAGCAAAACCGGTTTACGCGTATACGTACCGATTTCAAGCATCGCGGGCCGTCGCGTCGGACGCGCGCGCGCCAGCCAGCCAGCCAGCTTATGTAAGTCGCGCCGCGCATTTTCCGTCCGACGAATTTGCATAAACATCCCGAGGTTTTAGGTGCATACGGAATTATCCTTTTGTCCGTTCTCTTTCTCGTTTGCACAATGCCACCGTTACGCAATCGTGCGCCGCTAAGCCGGACGAAACCTCCACGAAAGAAAGGACACTTCCTCCTGGAAACGTCCACCGGCTTCCAAAGGGGGCCGAATTCTTGCGACAGTTTATTGTCGCGTGTTTACAAGCGCTCGTGTTGATTTGCATGCGAATGCTGTCCGCCGGAACGCCTGTCCTTCGTCGCCAATTGCCAATAAGAGGCATTCACGCGAACCGTGACATAACCGAACGATTGCATCAACCGGGGAACACATCGCAGCTAATACACAGGTGCTACAACGAAATACTTCGTACGATATTTTTTACACACGGCAGATATGCTCGTGAAAACACCGTGCAAAATATTTCATGAAATGTTCATTGTTGTAGTATCCAAAAAGAATGAGAACTAACTTTATTTTAAATGAAGAAACATTTAAAAATGATGAAATAATCGTTGGTAGATAGTATGTTAATAAAAATTATAATTTCAAGAGACCAACGAACTATGTAGATAGAGAGAGAGACTACATTTCAAAGTTGCAAGGAAGGGTAACACCGGTTCCCAGATAAGAAAACCGAAGCTAGGCGATAATAAAATAATTAACATAATTTCTACACAGATGGAGCTTTCCGATAGACTTGGAGTGAAAAAGCGTCAGAAGTTGTTGTAGTCGCCGGTAAATTGCTTAATAAACCGTGGAACATGTAAGTTTCATGAAGTCGAGCACTTTGTGTGTCCGTTTAACGGCACCGTTCTCGAAATCGTCGTTCTCATCTGGTTAATTCGCCTCATAAATTTCTATCCCGTCGTCACGTGGTAAATGTCCGTGATATTTGCGGCTACGCATACCGCTCGCCAAGAGAACACCATAATGGAATGCCCATTAGTTCTGGATAAGTGGGTTAATTGTGCATGGGTTTCGAGGTGCAGGCCGGCGTTAGTGTTGCCGGCGATGCGTAAAAATCGCTTTACGCCTCTTGGCTACCGAAAGGGAAAGGTGTCGTGCGTACGGGAATTGCCCAACGTGCATTCTATGAGGTCGTATCGGGACGGGATTAGGTGTTATCGCAAGAGCACCTAATTAACAACCTGCCCGTCGCAGAGCGGCGCTCTCGCGAGCCGAGTGCCACGGGCCGCGCTCGCCATCTTTGACGAAGGTATCGATAACGGCTGACAAGTCCCCTATGTTGCCCACACTTTTTCGTCCTCTCTTTTTAACCACGATACATCATCATCCGGCCGATTACGACATTTCCCGAGCGTGCTTCGAAATGTTATGACATTCGCCGAGAACAACCCGATACTGCGGATGACCAATCGTTCTCCCAGATCTAGACGCGTCGCTCAACAGTGCTTCGACTCTTATTGCAGTCCGATGCAAATTAATGCAAATAATCTCTGTGGTACTATTTTTAAAAGTCGAATCAAAGTTGACAGATTTACCATAAAACATTTGGACAAATTGTGAATATTTAAAATAAAATTTTGTGGGGTTTTCAGCATTCCGCAAATGGCACTTGTACTCATAAATTTTCCAAAAATTATGAGTAATATTGAATTGTAGGACAGCTTCAACTATTCTTGGCAGCGTTTTAATAATTATAATATCTGTAGAGTGTTGAGTTTCTTGATATTTTTATTTCATTCCACAACAAAGTTGTTAGTAAATTTCCAGAGTCTAGGGACGATAAGAAAAGTTTTGCTGGAAGAGATACCAACTATCATGCCGGATAGACAGTTTGAAGATAATTCTTCGAAAAAACAATTACTTGTAACGTTATACTGTTTGTAACGTGAAGCTAACAAAGGTTGGTGACGAATTTAACAACTTCGCCGTACGCGGAAACTTCAGATAAGATTCTGCAAGATAAGACGAGACAAAATTTACACATGGTTTTATGCATCCTCTCCCATCGGGTGAAATCTGAGGATCTTTGTAAACTAAACAGTTTCTACGTCGAAATGATTTCCGGTCTAACGCACGACGTTTCTTTATCAGTTTCTTAATGTGCGTTTGCTAGAACACAATGTTGACGCTTGCTCTAACCGTGAAAACATTAAATGAATGACTTGTCTTTCCATATATGAACGTTATTTCTTATTCAACAATTCGAGAACAAATCAGATTGCCCTTAATTACAAAGTGGTTTAATTTACAAGCCTCGTGGTTAAGGACACAAATAAAATGACAAGACATATAGCTACCAATTAGACAACAGCTCACACAAAAAAAATAGATACACCATTCTGTTAAATGAGATTAAGAAGTAGGTAGGCAGAACGACAAGTATTACCGTTAAGCCTTTCGGCAATTTCAAGAAGAACCCACGCGTATATGAAAATGGTTGACATATCTTGATACCGTTAAATATATGTACTCCAAGTCTATCTGCTTTCCTCATGCTGTTAATATTAGACTTCGAAACAGATTAAACCTATAATGCCAATAAAGTGGATACGACGTGGTAATAAATTCGAGAATTACCGTTCAGCATCAAGCACTTAAGATTAGTTAACTTATCGAGTTAATAACGCAGCTCGTTGACAGATTACTATGTTCTACGCCAATTTTATAGCATATAATGGATCGAAATTAATTTCTCTTATACATTAATAATAATAATAATACAATAAATACAGTTACGAAAGCCGGACTCGACAAGTAGCTGGAAAGCGATCGCCGACAGCTAGCAGGTAAACGATGGGATCAGAAAGAGATTTTAATTAACGCGGGACTTTTCCGTGCGATCTGGCAAAGAAATAACGTTTCCCGTTCGAGCGGTTGTATCGCCGCCACGGCAGAAACGAAGTCCTCGAAAGACAGGTAACGACGTAATAAAATTGTAAATCATTGGAATAAAATACAGCACGCGAGAGGCAACGGGGCAAGATCCGATGCGATGTCACTCGCGGCCTGCTCTCTCAAGGCGATGTTACGCTATCGTCCATTATCCATTGTTGCTTATGCGCATACTTGAACCAAAACCAAGAAAAAAGACGTGCTGGCCGGAGATCTTTCGGAGCACGAGGCCGTAGAAAAAGAGGGGCTGGAGGGGAAGAAGCAAGGCGAAACGGACAGAGCGAGAGAGAGAAGAAAGAAGAACGACGGACCGTAACGCACAATCAATATTCATAAAGGTGTACATCGCAAACAAGGGGATCGAAGCGGAGTCCAATTAAGGCACCAGGAAGAGGGAGATTTCTCGGAGAGTTAGCGCGAAGGTAGCATACGCATGTAAACGCCGTCTTCTACGTATGTATTTAGATCGTGCCGAGTCTAACCTAGGCCCCCAGTCCAGATTTATTATCCCGCGGGACGTAGGCAGATCGCCCACCACTACCACCAGACCGGCTTCCCACGCATCCCTCATTCGCCGATACCTACTTAGTCCCATCGGACGGTTGCTTTAGGTTGGGCTAGCTCGCCACGAGATCGGCCCGTTGCTGCATTAAAACACCGTCACGATTTCGCGTCCATGTAACCAGCCATCTGACCAGGCATGCCAGCCTGAACGCTCCCGCGCATACCTCCACCAACGAAAACTCTGCAGAATTAACCCTCCGACCACGGACCATTCTCATAGCTACACTCAGCGACAATATTCATAGCACACCTTAAGATCTACATGTGATTTTGACTTTATATAAATTTTAACTAATATAATAAAATAATTTTGACCACAAAAGAAATCGGATTTACCACTCTGCGCAAACTTTCTTCCACATCGTATACGGGCCAATAGCGACACTGCGAGCGATGACAGGGAAATCAGAGTAGAGTGACAACGTAACCACTTCGCCTAGTCATCATCTGGCGGACTGACAGTGCATGGATAGAACATGTATGACTGACCTTCATGCACCAATTCCAACAAACGAGAAAACGCGGACAGTCGCACTAGCTTTATGTTAGAAACTAACAAACTTCTATTACCTGTACGTCCGCCCCGATAATTGGAGTAAAGAAGAGCCGGAAGTGGGAGTACCCGCTTACTGTTGGGTTGCAACGAAAGTTCGTGACGTTTGTAAATGAAAATTGAAAGCTAAAATTCAGATATTCATTCATAGATTTGTTTAGTAAATTTCTTTAGTTAATTTTATATCCGATTCTTAATTTGAAAACACTACGAACTTTCTTTCCAACCAAATAGTTAGCAAGGTTTTATTATTTGAGCAGCTTCGTACCACGGCATGTTCGGATAAACGAGGCTCCACTGTACGTGTCCGGATACTTTTGGACGGTGGTGTATACAGAACAAAATGACCGATCGAAAAGCGAGCGGCGCTAACTCAGCAGGTTAACCCACACGATCGGCCGAACGCGTCATCTTCTTGTAGCTCCGATGACGTCACACGACAGGTTAAAGACCTCGAAATCGGGGCCCGAGAGCCCCTATATCTGGACGTGCGATTCAATTCGGCGATCACGGAGGCCTCGCTTTTCTCTAAAACGGAACTAGCCGCCTACTTTCAACGGATCGTGAAACCCACCGAGGAATACATTCCATTTGTACCGAAAAATAACAGTCCGATATAACTTTCGAATTCGCTGTTTATACACCCAGTAAACGAATAAGTTATTTCAGCTTAACATTTTGTCGGACTTAAATCAAGACTTTACTGTAAATATGAAAACATAAATTAGTATAAAATAAAGCATGTAAATACTTAGATAGAGCTAGATTTGATTAGACATAGCTGAATTTGAAATGTATTAAAATAATAGAGATTTCAGACATCTAATCATCTTGAAATTCGGCAGGTGTATGCGTAGTGTTGCGACAGACTGTACCCACACACGCGATTCGATGAAAACGGAAGATATCGGGATGTTGGAGGACATCGTTGCTCGTCCATAAAAGTGAATTCGAGTACAGGGATCGACAAGGTTTCACACGGGACAAGCTAATGCTTCATTCGAGCGCGTGGCTGTCAGACGGCGACAGGTAGGTAGGTTACGCAACGATATCGGTGGTTCCCGATGAGATCGCGGTTACAGGTACCCGCAGTGCGCATTCCGGTACCAATTAAACCGTGGCGCGTTTAATGTATTCGCTGAAAAATGGTGCGCGGAGTAGGCGCGGACCCGGAGCGACGCGACCGACGGTTACGAGTCCGCTCTTACGGGTTGCTCGGTGGTTATCGAGGGGAAATCGTGGCGGCGGGTTTCTATAACGCTCGGGGGATATAAATGCTACGTTACAAGCAGAAGGGACGCGTTAAAAATCCGTTACAAGCGCAAAGAGAGCTCGGTCGCGAGCAGGCGATTTACGCCTACGGGTGACTACGGGGCTGCTGCTGCGACTCGACGCGACTCAACACGACGCGACGTCCTCGCTGGCAATAATTAGTGCATTTGACGGAACGATCCGTCATCATTGATAATTATGACGATTATGCGTGCGTTAATACGGCCTGCCCACCACCAATCTCATCTGATTACACTCTCCAACACTAAAAATCTTTTCATATAACTGTTGAGTGTATCTTATACAGCTTTTTTAAAAAAATTTTCACGGCTTTGAACAAAAAAACCTATTTTTCAACTTTAAACAATTATTTTAATGTTATTATAAAAGATATTGTATTGTTCTTTACATCAGAAGATTTTCTAGACTTTCCCGAATCCAGTGATTCGGAATTACAGAATTACAGACGTCGCTTACGTTAGAGTCTAAGCTGAAGATAGTGGTTGTCGAATTTAATTAGTCGACAGGAGGTTTAAAATCAATTACTCGGGGCAGAACGTCCATTCGCGATAGGGGATTGATATTTTATTGAAGGGGAAACGAGCGGCGAACGAAATCCACTGAACAATTATCCGTCGTTGGTAAATAACGAATTATAATATGAAATAACTACGTCCCGGCTCTGTTTACACGATGCGGTCAAAAACATTAACGGCAGGCCGCGTATTGAATATGCACCGTGGATGTAATATGTTATCCTGGTCGAGTCGGCGAGCAATTATTACCGAACGATAAGCCATAACTGCGGCACGACGGAAACGCCCCGGTCGTCGTTCGGCCGGTGGATAGAACATAGTCACACGTGATAAAGGGCTCACCGTAGAAACCCGAGTAACAACATAAAACGCGTACGAATAAACGAACCAACGGAATCCACATCGTTGCCGCGTACATTCATCGAATAATAAACTATACAAATAGCTCGCTATTAAATCTTTATTACTTGTATATCAAATCGAGGCCGCGGTAAATAATATAGTTCACCCGGTCCTCTTAAAGGATGCTACGCAAGAAGCGAGAACGAGCGAAGATAAAAGAGCGTGCACATGGGACTCCCATCGATCTTCATGACGCTGGCGTCGCACAGTATTTCAAAAAATAACAACTAACTAAGCAAAATTTATAACCACGCGGCTTTCTTTCTCGCCAAACTGGATTCGCCCGATGCATTCTCCGCTATCCCTGGCAAACATTAATCGATTAACCTCGTCAAGTGTCTGCAATTGTAATTATTCATACATTTATTCTGGAAAATATCATTTTCTCATTCTACAGAAATTGCTGATATTCAAACTGTGATCATTGCGTTTCACAAAAGTAATTCAATGCCTCGTTTTAACCCTTTCGTTACTGTTGGCACGAACGGACGCTTCAAAAAATTAATATGCATATACTAATGGCGCCTATGGCACTTGGATTTAGTCCGTTCAGCTGACATCAGGAGTTATAGACTCTCATTTCGCATTGTCGAACCTCTCAAACGCGTTTGGAATCGAGCAACTTTACTCGTGTATGACTTTTAAATGAAGTTTCAAGTTAGTTTTACCATTTTTTCATTTGTACACATCATTTACATGAAGCGCAATTCCACTCGAACCAATAACAGCTGTCGAATTGCAATCGTCACGGGGCGAGTTCATAAAAATTTTCATAAAAATCCGCAGTCAATAGATTACGGGACGTAAACGGCCAATCGGTGGGGTAATGAAAGGATTAAGCGCGGCGTGTGTTGAAAGCGCACGACAATTTACGCGTTAAAATCCGGAGATACTAATTTATAACCGTGGACTGTTACGAATAAAGAGCCGGCGGGAAGAGGGTTAGCACTTTCACCGGCGGCTGGACGTTCCCATCGGATTACCCAGCGCAAATTGAAATCGCAGGAACGTCGGCCACGGTGAACTGTAGAGCACGCGAAATAACCTAATACTGTCCCGCGAATAGTATCGCCTTCGTCGTCGTTTTCCATGCACGCGTCCTTTGAAATCGCGGCGCAGAGCATAATCTCGTTACGAGCATACATGTGTATGCCGCGGCGTTCGTACGCATTCGTACACACGCGATTATTACCTCGGGAACAGCGTGGATCGTCGCACGGAATTTTATAACGCATTAATTGCACCCGACTCGAGATTTATAGAGGCGAGGTCATCAATTAAACGGATTTGCATAGACGTTTTAATTACTGCCGCCGCACTATTTAGAAGCGACATCTCTCATTCTACCTTCTTCTCCGCCTTCTTCTCGGGATCACGCGTTTCTATTTACCTGCCGGCCGTTTTTACTTCGAAATAAATTCATTTCAACCTGATCAATTACACTGTCCAACGACAAAAATCTTTCCATATAATTGTTAGGTGTATCTTATAGAGTTTTTCTGGTCTTAATTTTTCTCCTACACGTATTTGTCGACTTTGAACAAATATTGTACTGTTCTTTTTATTTGTTGTCTGAATTCCAAAATAATGATCCGAGCCGGTGTCCTCGAAGAGGTTCGAGCTGGTTCACAGGTGTGGCCAAATACACCCTCTCCGGGACACCGTTCTCTTTTTTTCTCTTGACTCGGCTCCTCGGCATAACTTAACCGTATAAACGAGCTAACTGTCGATTGAATTATCCGGCGACAAAACGGCGCTTTCACCCGATCAATTGGTGGAGGGGTAGCCGGCTCGAATTGCAAAACGTCGGTCAGCGTGACGAACTTTTAAAAGGGTTAATGGCACGCGTGTGGGATGTGTTTCTTTTTGTTATCGGTTTATTCGGCCGATCGCCGGCGTAACAGGCCGCACCGCGCAGCGCCGTGCTCGTTTGATCGTAATGACCGCCTTTCCCTTTGTCGAAATCCAGCATGGGGGCCGTCTACTGTTTTTATCGATCACCGAACGTACGAATTATCGGGCCGGCCAGCCGGACAACAGTATCTCTCCAGTGGAATTCGCTGCCGCAGCTGCAAACCAAAAGATTATGACTAGCCGCGGACTCGGAATTATTGCCCACGATATGCTCAGTCATTCTCCTACTCGACACTTTGTCACCTCGAACCTCGCTCTAGAACGCTGTGCACGCTTTATTATTTACTAGCTGCACCCGCGATTTTGTCCATGTGCAATGACAAATCTTGTTTCATTATTGTAGTAATTAAATTTCCAGTCGCCAAGGTGGAAATTAATTGAAAAATAATTGGAAAAACATATATATTACAATAGTGGATATGTATTTATATTCTTAAGTAATTAATTTCTTGCAGAATCCTGAGTTTGCTAAGAAAAATATAACGTTGACCATACAGAAGCCTCTCTTACAATCCATGGTTGTCCTCGAAAGTTTAATTAGCAGTACCAAATGTATTTATTTTGAGGGTACTTATGAAAAATGAATTTTCACCACATTTAGAGAGGACTAGGCAAGTATCCCACAGTGCGCCATCGCGTCGTTCGCGTCCGCGAAATTCACGGTGTGATTTAATGCCATATTGAGCCTTCGAATTAGCATAGCCGGCTACGCGGCCGCAAGAAACGGAAAAAATAAAGCACCCGCCAGGGCTAAACGTGGTCGTGATCTAGCGGCGTTGGTATTTCGCGTGGTTGACGATCACGGTTATTCGGGTACGATGTTACGTGCCGATAAAGTTGCTGTGCCAGATGGATATTTATAGCGGAACAGTGTTTAATCGATGGTTAAATAGAACAACATTTTGTGAATGCTGAAGCGGAGCTTGGTTTGCAATTTTACGGAGTGTGATGACGGAATGAAGATAATCAACAGTAAATATTTAAATATTCTGGCGGAGGTCAGTGGAAATTATGATCGAAAAACAGTAGAGTAAACGAATGGTATAATTCGATGAAGAAATTATTTAAATTAAATTGAAAGAGGTCAATTTCAATGAGAAGATAGTTTTGACCGCAGTTGGGAGGCGAAGAGCCCGCGGCGAGGCGCCGGAAAGGGGGCTAGAGGTCGGGGATGTGGGGTATTCGGTCCAGGGAGCGAGAAAACGAAGAGCCGAGGCCGGAGATAACATTTCTCGCGAAGCTAACAGGTCCGCTCGTTCATTTCGTTTTTCCGCAAGGCGAATTCCTCGAATTAGACGCGCACGAATTGGACGGGCCGGGTCGGGCGCGGCTTTTAAGGAACCAGTTGCATATCGCGCGACCGCTCGACGCGAGTTTCGTCCATTATGGCGGAAAGAGAGTTTCGGCAATTAGCAGCCGCCCTGGGGCTAATCCTCCGTCCATTTTCTGAGGGTCCACACTTTGTCTCCCCTCGCGACGCCGACTATCTTCCTTCGCCGATCTAATGGTTCGTGATAAAGGGGGAAGAAGAATAGAGTGTACGCGCGAGAGAGCGAGAAACAGAAAGAGGCAGATAGCAAGCAAAAGAGAGAGAGAAAGTCGCCTCTGCCCAGCCAAGAGCAGAGAAGATCCTCTTCCGAGCGAAATGTCAAGAAGGAGGCGGTTAATTCTCAGCATTTACCGAGGTAGGAGTCTGACCCAACTATTCATTAGACGGGAGTGCAGGTTGTGTTCCCGTGGCATCCTCTTCGCGACGATACAGAGAGGGAAAACGAGCTAGCCGATCGCACGGAGAGAGACCGAGCGAGAGAGGAGACGGAGAGAGGACGTTGTGCAACTGGGCTCAATTCACTTACCACGTTCCAGCTGCGCGCAGAAACGAGACTTCGGCCGAGCGTGTCGTGGCTGGCTGATGCTCGCTGGACCCAGCCTGTAAAATATCCTTTCCTAATATTAGCACACTCGCCCCGGCCACTTTCACTTCAAAACCGATACAATTCGACCGCATTTTTTGCATTCCCTCTACTAAGAGGATCCAATTTCGCGACATTGATCTGTAGTTTCTATTTCCGTGTTGTGACGTTTCTATTTTTCTCGTTGAATAATCCAGAGTCCTGTTAAAGCTTCCTCTTACAACAACTCTGAAGAGGAAAATCTAAAAGTGCTTTTTGAATCATATTTCTTTTTGCATCGATTTTAGTTGCACAAAATCCTCTGTCTACTAATTACGAGAATTTTGAACATATTTTTTAGCTTTCAGCGGAGCGTATAAAACGACGAATAGTGACACCATAATGCGGCACTTCTGCTGAAGGAACTTATGCGCGTCCCGTCAGATAAATTTCGATTTCTCCTTTTTAGACTTTATGCTCTCGTCTCCTCGTATACACAGATCATTAGGAACGGTATCGGCGTTAATTTGTCGAACGGGATGGTTTCTCGAGGTGAAATAGTTAAAACGATCAGTCGTAAAAGACGATCCTGTTTTTAGCCACTTAAGACAGATTGTTGGAACCCGATAAAAAATCCACTTCTATATTCCGCTGATTCAGTAACAGCTTGTGTATTAACAACGACAGATATTTAAGTAACGTTATCTCGAAATTTATTGCTTGCCGCGATGTGCTAACATTGCTAATTAATTCATAGAATCACAGACAGCCGAGACGAATGCTAACGTTTCTAATATATTCGTTTCGCGGAACGAAATACTCGTGTATTTACATGGCTGGCGTTTGTTTTGAATCACATTCTCGAGACTCGTAAGAAAATTGCAAATTCGAAAAAATTCTCAGACAAAACTCATGTGTTACCAAGCGCTATCAGCTGTACTAGTTATGTCAGACCGCTTTCAGTGTTCGTTTATGAAAAGACGTACTACGACATCAGTTAACAATGGCAGCGATGGTTGGCATCCGATCCGTTTCACCGAAACAATAACGTGCGAACCCGGGATTCGGCGAGATTCGTCCTACCCACGGCACTTCCCATCGGATCGCATCGCATCGAAACTGTTTTATTTTCCCGAGTTTTCACGTTCCGTAGAATGCCGGCGGTATCGCGTTTCATCGGGTCATAACTATGGCCGGCCTACGCGGAGGCATTCGTTCGCACGCACTCCGACCAGACAAGCCGGCTCGTGGAAAAGAAACGCGGGGAATGAGAGAACGAAGAAGGATGGTAACCGACTTTCACTTCGCTGGCGCCAATCGGCAGTACGAGTCATCATCGGCTTAACTTCGCTGATAATCGGCCGCGGTTCTTACATAACTTCCGGCGAATCCCGAATACTTTCTTCAGGTGATGAGGATTTTTCTTCTCGTTTCACCAGAATAAAGTGAAAATCACTAAACACTCACGAGACAAATGTCATCTTGAAAGATGAAGTTTCTACTATTTGAATCGTCGATTTCGTCTATACATGGATATCTAAGGGGTGAATGTCACCCTTAGAGTAAGTGTATCGAACTGTAAAAATTGTATGTAATTTTCCGATGATTTAAAAATGACAATCCTGTCATTTTTATAAAAGAACATGCACCAGTTACTTTTAAGACTCGGTAGGTTTGTGTTAATATAATGCAACGTATAATAAATATTACAAAATTTTGAAAAGCTTGGCATGCACCTGCGAACAAGACCCTTCGAATCTCCAAGAAACCGTTCAAACCGGTGCTCGAGCCAGCTTTTCGATGCAAAATCACCGCTATGCAACGCTCCTCTGGCAGGCGTGCATTAAAATTCTTTTATCGATTTCAATTAAGCGAGGCCGTGGAGTACGGGGCCGGGTTCACTTCCTACATCTCTTGCTTACTCGAGCGTTAATTTAATTAATGGTTAAAAGGGGGCATTCCACGTTCCAGGGGAACAGTGACCGGCCGTCACGGTCTCCTTGCAAACGTTATCGTTACGATTCCGCTGGCGCGGTAACGGATTACGTTAGAACGCGAATGAAACTCGCGATTCGTAACGTCGGTAAATTATTACCGGCTCCGGAGAAATTATTGCTAAACCCACGATCGGTATCCACCACGATTCTTCTTTTTCCGCGGCGCGGCGAGACGCTCCGGCCGCGCCGATCCGAGCGAAGCGGAGTCGAGCAGAGCCGCGCGGAGAGGCGAAATTCCTAAGCTCAAAGATCCACGATCGTGAGAAGCCGTTACGACATCCACCGCTCGAAGACAAGTGGACCAGTTTTTAGGTGCGGGGGAGGGGAACGGACGTTGGAATTTAACGGAGAAAATATTGCCACGTTTGAGCTTGTCACGTCGTCGCGAGGATAACGTCGGGCTCAGCCCGTCTCGGCTGGAAATAATCTGTTTTCTGCATATCCGCTCTCCGCGCCGGTTTCCTGGAAACCGCTGTTGCTGCGGCTCATTCGTCCAGCTCCGTTACGCGATGTGGGAAAGTCCAGCAATACTGGAAGCTCCATTGTCCAATGGATTCAATTTTTTTTTGCGATAAAACGATTTTCAGTGATCCAAATTGTTTCACTCCCTATTGGAAAATGCATACTTTTCGCTATGGCTATATATTTAAAACACAGCATTCTTTATAATAAGTATCTTAAAAAAATATTTTAAATGTAAATGATTATACTTGGCGAAAGTGGACATAAAATAGACGAATAATCGAATAAAATCGGGCAAATACCCCACTGTGGACCGTTTCGACTTGTGCTTGCAAAACGGCCGACGAAGAGGTCCGTGTAAAACATCGTTGCGAGAAGTGTTGCTTGGCAAAATCTCGCGGAAATCAGCGGTTGTCACTCGTCTACATTCTCTCGTAAGTGATCGAGGCGTTCTCACGTTTCGGGTATCGGCGTGACGCAATCATGCTGGGTTACCTGATTTCCATTCTTCCCGCACGTAGACAGACAATCGTAGCCCCACCCGGTGCCGTTAACGAGACCCGTAATTAATAATAGTTACGCGGAAGTGCCTGTTTCGAGCGAGTGTCTTTCTCTTCGTGAATACTCTCTTCTATCGGCCAAACGTTACCGTTAAGGTGAAACGCTGGCCCGCACAAAAGGGTACCACCGGAAGTCGCCTTCCTCTGTTGCGTAGCCTGTCGCTATTTTTGTTTCGAGGAAACGTTGATACATGACTCAACCCAACTGTCGAAAATTAGCGTTAATGGCTCGTCGTAAACACAACGAAAGTACGTTGAATAGAAGGTGGTCCTTGCGCGGTGTGATTCACGCGATTCGCATTCACGATACACGCTCGAGTGTCTTCCAAGTATGTATTGTTACACGGATTTTTCTTTTTGGTGTTGAATGATTTTTTTAACCCTCCATGGTCCTATTTATTTTTCGCACATTCTGTAGCCACACGAGCGTTTTTAATAACTTTAATTAATATTATCGTTTTCATCGTGCATTGGTTAAAAATCGATATGAGGACTTTTTTCGCTCATCAACAGCTACCGAGCCATTCTGGCTCACTGTGCGCCCGTGCGTATTAAGGTGCCTGCATGGTGCAAGTCTGCGTCAGGGTTCAGGTCGGCGAGTATGCGACATTGAGCCAAGGCCACTGCAGACAGCACTGGCGAACGGACATTTACGCGTACGTTGACACGATGTCGCGCGGTGTTAGGCGCGCGCCTCTGCCACGCAGGTCCAGGTGAGAGTATTCACGTGGTACCCTGCTGCGAAAAACGACGCGCGACTATCACGAATTTTCTCAATCTTCGCGCACGCTGCAAAAAATTGCGTCGCGAGATAAACGGATAAACGAGTTACCTTTAGTACCGGACGCTTAAGGTTATGCTTCCGTGGGGGCTCCGTCATCCAAATGTGGGTGATGCTCTTCTTGTTGGATTTAATTGGTTTCCGAGATATCTGAAAAATTGAGT
The DNA here is from genome assembly GCA_028455615.1 of Lasioglossum zephyrum. Classification (NCBI taxonomy): domain Eukaryota; kingdom Metazoa; phylum Arthropoda; class Insecta; order Hymenoptera; family Halictidae; genus Lasioglossum; species Lasioglossum zephyrum. The sequence goes on along the minus strand of CM052322.1, from coordinate 11,392,689 downwards.
ACCATTGGTGATCTGAGTATCAAGTGAATATGTTCCCTTGTAAGCTTGTGTAATAGGTCTTGAAATGTTCGCCTCGTCAGTGCGATGCACAAACGTCGTCTCCGAAGGATGCATGCACTTTGCCATAGCAGGTTCCATTGAAAACGTGAGGCCTCCTTCAAAGTTCAGTGGTTATATAAATTAGACAATGGTCGTTACATTATTCCACTTTCTTCCAACAAAGAAGAGGCTGTCATTCTTTTCAGTATTCCAACGTGTCTAGCAGTCTAATTGATACTTCTCTGTGGCGTTCGTTTCCTCGTTCTGCTTGATTAACTGGGAACATCTTCAATGCTAAATGGGTTGATGACGCGCGCGAGTCGTCATTGTTAGTTGTCCTTCGCAATGGTGAATCTATTGTGTGCTCCCGCCAACGTAACGAGTGTCAGGTGTCGATTCACTGCAGTTCAAACGCGTTGTTGTCTACCGTCTTCTTATGTAGGTGGATCCAACTATTGTTACCCTTCATCATTTTATGTAGGAATACTAGGTTCTGATTGTTGTCAGCGAAGTCGCCTCAATTCTGGGCACGACTTCCAAGATCTATAATTGTAATAGTGGTTAAACAATTTAAGTGAAGGATTTTCTCTGTTCCAACAATGTTTTCTTCAACGGTCTCTCTCGACGTCCTTCGTTCTATGATAATAGAATTCGTCTCGGTTTCTTCTCCGCATCCGATAGTCCTTTTCGTTAGATGCTCCCGCCTCGCCGCTTCTAATTGGTCACCGCTGTGATGTATAGGTCGCCTTGGATTTGTCGTATCTACCGGACACATCTCTAACCTTTTCGTCTGCCGAATCTCTAATGATCTCACGTCGAGGCACAGCGATAGCCAATTTAACGAATCCCTGGCCTATTTCCTACCGAGGACAATTCATCGTTAGGTTAGCTACCATTGTGTTCCGTTGCACAGGGTGGTCCCTTCGTCCCGACTGAATTAATACTTTCAACAAATGCAGCAACAGCTTCACCCAAGAGCTGCACTTTATTTTTCGCTGTATCTTTTTCGAAACATAAATTCACTACGTCGCACAGTGATCGATTCAATTTAACCTTTCACTGCATGATTTTAAAAGAAAACTGAAGGCCAATTTTTGTGTTTTATTTAAGGGAAAAATACTGAAAAAGAATTAAAACGTTTTCAGAAAAACTAGATATGATACAGTATGCAGCGAAGGGTTAAAACATTGAGATAACCTGTCTGCTTGGCATGATCGGGGAAAAATGACCGATCTTTTGTCAGCGGCGCCTGTAGGAACGCTTTTATAGCCTACTATTTTCAGCTGGCCGAAAAAGTTCTGCCCCATGCGGAGGTGAACTGCAACTAACGACGCAGTTCGCCACCCGTTATTGTACAAAACTGACAGGATTATTTAAGAGGCGACCGGGCCAGCTTGGCCGAATTTACGAGACGCGTTCCGTATGCCGAGGTTAACCAAATAATATACCTCCTGCGGCCCGTTACCGGATTCAAATCGATTCATCGTGTTAAACGGACGTGCACCAGTGAGGAACGACCGATCGTGAATCGTAAAATGTCTAATAACGTGGCAAACTTCTGCCGCTCTAGGCGCCAAACTTTTAGTTATGTGCAACTTTTTCAAACTACCGTTCAGACGTGTTTCATGCGTGTCTATATACACGGAAATACAAAAAAGAAACTAGACAAAGTTATAGTTTTAAGCACCTACTAAAATTACTTAAAAATCATACATTCACGTTCTGTTCTTCCAATGAAGATAAACTCTTCATCCTGAAGACCATACAAGGGCTATTTAAATTTATTTACATTTTACAAAACCTATGGGAAAGTAACCGAAAATAAAATGTCGACACTATTCTTTGAAATCTCCTAAGAATTCTATTTTCGTTCCTGTCAGGGCCGCCAGAGAAACGCTAATCGACGACAGTTTCAGTGAAAAGAAAGGAAACAAAAGTTCCGAAGTTATTTTAAAATGCATGCTAAATAAGTCTTCGCCTCTAGACAAGATTAAAATTTCATGGTGTCGCCGGCAAAACCCCGGGGTGTCGTTCCAGGGTTAAATTAAATAATTCGAACCGAGTGCCGAGTGTTAAAAATTAACGTCGCCGTGACTAAAGCGTATCTGTTCATAATAAGAAAGAACGAGATACGTTCTACACTTACACAGCATCACGGGCGAACAGGTTCTCGCCATGAATTTACATTTTAATCTTGTCGCGAACTTATTATCCAAAAGAGGGGGGCAATCCTGTAGGATCCTACACGTTTAATGCTCTCCGAACAGTATACATATTTATGTATATATATATTTATTTATTTATATATATGATCAACTTCCTATATTTATGAACCACATAAATCCTTCGGGAATTCAATTAACGTTCAGCTTGAAAGCAGAATGATGCATCGCGACGGTGTGCAGTTCGGAACGAATTTCGAACGAGTCCTGATCAGCCTGTCTATCCTCTAACAGGGATCGGGATAGAAACTCGAAACGAACCGGGAACGAATCCTTTCACCCAAGTCCGAGATATACAGGTGGGTCAGAATGTTGCTTGTTGTTCTATTCTATGAGAGAATATTAATTTTTTTTAAATTTGGCTACATACAGGCCGTAGAATAACTGTTTTTAAATTGAAACAAACGCTTTTTTAGAGAGTTGAAGGATCATACTTGTGTTTACCAGAAAAAAATCTATTTGTAAGGAGGCTAGACACGTCAAGATAATTAGTACAAACATTCTTACACACGGTAACTTTGGAAAAAGCAAATGTTTCTATATGACATCGTATACAGTGATGGGAGCCCGTGGAATCTATCGTGTCTGGCTGAGGTTCACGAGGAGAAGAACTAGAGTAGCCCGGAGGGCCGGATGCCCAGGCCCTGTTATACGCCTATGCCGCCACTTAAAACTCCCCGGGCTTGGTTCTAGATTAGGGAATTCAGACGTTGAAGCTGGCCAACACGGGGATGCGGTCCTCGAGCACCTTTTTTGTCTAGGGTCTGGGGCGTAACGTCCTCTGGGATATTTGGTCCCTCGTTAGATCCTGCGGAACATCGTTACGAGTCAGGGGACCGCATATAAAGAGAATCGCCGCTGCGAGCAGAGTTTTATGGGGAGCATTAGCTGATTGGTCGGTCGCGAAATTGTTGTTGTAAATTCCGCTGATATTAATGCATGGTTCGTAACAATCTTTGGAAACGTTTCATTGGCTGTTGACGCGCGTGTCTATCTCCAATCGAAGCAGCCCTAAATTCGAACGACTCTATCGGGGATGCTTGTCTCTCTTTGCTGTTCTTTCAAAAAACTATTTCCTAGCATACTGCAATATGAGGACTACTTAGAGATGAACTGAACCACCAATCCATAGCTAGCTAAACTGGAAGACTGCGCGTTTCGATTTATTCGTCGTCCAAGATGACGATGTCTAAATAATCAATGCTGACCATTTGATTGTTTAGCGGATGATAGCTGACAATTTCGTGAGTCAGCGATTCCGGGGGGAGGGGGGACTTGTAGGCTCGTTAGCCTCGACCGTCGAGTTAGCGCCCTAAACGCAAACATCAATCACCATTAACCCCGGCCATCCGATCGTCTTAATCGTTTCCGAAAATTTCGCTCGACTTCGGATTCGTAAATCCTCGCTGAACGGTGGACGCGCGTGCTTGGCCGCCGATTAAAGTCATTTCGGCCGGCTAATTGTAAACCAGCCGCGGAAACCCGATATCCCGGACGATGGAATGAACATGTCCCGACCGGACTGGACCGCCAGAAATCCCCTTTTCGAACGATACACATGAATCATTTGCCCGACGATAAAGCAGAACTTCTGCACAGGCCTCCAGAAGTAGCTTCATAATTTACCGAATTAACGACGTAGACCAATAAATCTCATGATAGACGATTCCATTTAATAATCCTCGGGACGGGCTCAGGAACAGCCAATCTTAATCCCTAATCCGCCTCGTTGCCACAAGTCAAAAGGGAATATTAATCAAAAGGGAATATTATTGTTAAATAGTATCGGTGGATACTTCTTAATAGGCTTATTATAGACGACTGCTCGTTCCGCGAATAAAATTCCTATTCCTATTAAATAGTTCATTAAACTTTTTAATAAACTTTTTATTAAACTAGTCTATATATATATATATATATTCTAGCTTTTATTAACATAATTAAATTGGTGGTCTATTAGCTTTTATTGTTCTCCCATCAAATCCTGTTCTCTTGTTGCAAGTTATTTCAATAAGCAAGTAAATTGACACATTGCAAAATTGCTTTCAATTAAATTGATCGAACCGGTGCGCCAAAAACATCATCATTGTTTAAACATACGTTCGACAAATAAAAAGAAAAGTTAAAGCTAACAGAGAATCTGAGAAGCGTATCAACTTGCCCCGGTCTGCCCTACCGAGACTACTGACAGTATCACGCGACGATGTCTCTGTTACGTTTACTATGAATGGACTCACTCTTACGCGGAGACATAACTAAGTGGATCAGACCAAATGAGCAAGGCTGCTTTTTCTACCGTTCCTCGGCAAGCTCTTCCGGAGAAGTCCGTCCGAGTAAAAGACACGACCTGCTGGTTGATCCCCCAACGATTTCCACGAAGATTCCATGGAATCCCAGGACGTGGGCCGCTTTCTCGGCTAGAAAGCACCAACGAAGCCGCAGACTTCCTAGACGAGGCATGTGGCATTCCGTGAAACTAGCGACCTGGCACCAGGATGAGCCATGACTCTACACCGTAATCAGGGACACGCGCTCGATCCAGAGCTGACTTTAACCCAGAAGGTTAACTATACCACTTCCTGCCCGCCGTTTCGCTAGCTTGCCCTTTATCTATGGTTACGAGACGGCCCGATTCCGACTGCCAATCGAGATTGATAGAAACGGTACACCAGATTCGAACGAACGTACACAAAACACTGCTCCAATGACAATACATATTGTTATTTATGAAATTGAAGGCACACACACACAACAGGCGTACAAATTAATTTATATATCGAGTGAATGGCAGCAAATAGGAAACGTTGTACTTGATTCTCCAAGCCGGAATCCAACAGAGAAGTAAGTACAAACACAACACTCTTTTTCCAGGGAAAGGAGTGTATCAGGAAACGACGAATCGGTCGTCGAATTAAAAACACGGGCATTAATTCGAAGAGAAGACTTCGCTGTAGATAAAGCGTAAAAGGCTAGGATTTTTATCGCTTGTTACATTAGCATTACAACACGTGAGAAAACACTCACCGTGGTGGAAGCAGTGTCACGCGATTCCAGCTGAAAGTGGCTACTGTTTACGAGTCCGTGTAATGAGCGTATAAGGCGAGACGTAGAAAGAAGACGCTAAAAGAGCGGATAGTCGTGACCTCAAAACGAAGGTCAGGACGTCTGTCTGCGTGTGTATGCGCGTGTATCGTTGACTGTGTCCAGACTGCACCTGTTTCCTTAACGTTTCCAATCAAGGTCCTTACTTTAATGATACATCTCCTGCGATATCGGATGAAACCAAGCCGAGGGAAATCGATGTGAATTTCTGTTTCTATTTCTCGGAAAAGCTCAGCGATTTCTCCGACAATGGATTTCATTCGTTTCGCAACCAGCGAGAGAAATAGTAGAACCACAGGATCTAAGAAACAGCACGGTCCCGAGAGTTTTTCTTAGATCGAGGCTTCGGTAAGAAAAATCTAAAAATTATCTTAGCTCTTGTAGTAGAATTGAAGAATACATTATTTGAGAATGAATCAAGTACCTTGTTGAGTTGGAAATGTCTAGAAATGGAAACGAAAGAGTGGCTTCAATGAAATTAGTATGACACGTGTTTCTCGGGAACGTGGCTGCGCGGTATAATTTCTTCGGAGATATGTATCACTAAATGACCACGTGAGGTAGCAATGCAAGAACGGCGGAACAGGAAGTTTAATCATCGCTTTGCATTTCTCGACAGCATACTATTGCCATATCGGCAACGGCAATTCACAGCATCTACTAACAATAGTAATTAATAGAGTTTGCTTAGACTTTCTTTGTTAGAATGGCGAAGTTTCTTTCGCTACCGAGAACTGATGAAACAGGTTCCACGAAACGATCTGCACGTTGTTTCGCAAATATGTGTCTTTTTAATCACTTCCGTCCGAATACTTTATGAGCACAGTTGCGTAATAAGCTTTTCGAACGATAGTGTCCTCGAGGAATATTTCTATGTTACATTTTCCTGCAAGCGTGTCGTCCGGTGAAATAATTGCGACATACTAGCCTTAAATTGCGTTTAATTGTTTCGAGGTCAACAAAAACTCTGAGAACCGTGCCGCCATTCATTCATAGTAAATATGGACACGAAAAGTCGCACACGTAATTTCTCTTCAACGATTGCGAACACAGTTAAATGAGCAGAAGGGGGCCAGCGTTACAGAAAATCATTCTATTCGTGTGAAAACTAACTTTTCAGAGGTGAAACATACATAAAACTGCTCTATATTTTATTCATTCATAAACACCATGATATAGTTAGAAGAAAACACAAAACTAGGGCATATACTTGCACCTAACCCGTAATTGCAGTACCAAATTTTTATTGGTTAATCAAATGTACCATTTTCGAAAGAACAATCTTTCGTGTGTGAGAACGCGAGTATTCTCGAGCTTGACGTGTTCTCTGTGCCGAAGTGTGGTTAAACGGTCGGGCATTTTTATTCGAATAAAGAATGACATTTAATAGCCATGTTGGTGCGGCGCATAGTGGTCGATCACGTCATTGAAACGTCGTTGGACAAGAAAGGAAATCGGTCTGACCAGTATTACGTTACTAGGCGTGGGCATCGAACAAAGGTCATCTTCCCCATGACACCGGTGACGAAGTGTAATACACATAAGTCTATCGCCATATCGGCTGAAAGACTCTGGTGACCTTATTCTCAAGGAACCTCTCGGTATCCTTTTACGACATACGCGCTGCAGAATGCATAATTTTCAAACTTTGACTAGTCTATGCAGACCTAGATTCGTAACGCGCTCGCAGATGGTATCATCCGCGTTCCAAATTCGTCGAATCCATTGCCGGTCATCCCTGTAATAAAACAAGCTTATTATTATTATTCGTGGTGGCGTCGATCCGTACCGTTAGTCTGCAACAGCGCAGTTATCTGAAGGTTTTCTATCGGCGTGCACCTTTATAGGCCCTGATCACACGATCGCCTAACATACAGAACGCAGACACGAAAAGCCCGCTGCTAGAACCATTTCTGCATAAACTCGTGATTTTTAACATTATCTGGCCCGTTGTATCGAAAGGTCACATTATAATATCGAAACTTCTGTCTCAATATTTGATCGAACGTTCGATTCCTATGTACTTCCCTCGATTCCATGGTGCCAGCTCTGACTGACCATATTACCTGCTGCGAGGTCATGCATAATGCACGAGATCAGATGCAACTGCTGGATAATTTCTCGCACCAATAAGCACGTGTACCAGTAAAAGTTTCTATTCCTCGGCGCAACTCTGAGCACACAATGCACTGCACAAATTATTGTTTGAATTTAACTACGAATATTATTTGATTTAATATTCTTTATGTATGTACGAATATGTACGAATATAATGCTTAATAAAAAGAAACTCATGCCATCATTGCACGCAAGGTAGCCATTAAATCGAGGTCGAAGAAGAACGTTCTTATTTTTACCTTTTATGAAGAACGTACATGCTCATTCAATTGTACAAATTTATTTATGGTAAAATACATATTTTCAATGCTGCAGTGAAACGTACACCCGCGGTAATAGGTAGATTTATCTATTTGATGAATTTTTCCGTGCATTGTATGTTTCCGAGGAAACCGAGCGGCTCGGTGACGAGCGAAGAACGCGAACAGCTCGATTAGAGGAGCAATTAATTCCGGCGTAGCAAGCCAGGACAATCGTTTAAATAACGTCGGAACAGTCCGCTTTCGTTTATCGTTCCCCGATCTCCGGCGGTCCATGGGCACGGGCAGCGCACCTGTAAATTCTGCAACAACGCGAACGGATCCACTTCTTCGTACCTAATACACATTTCCCAGCGTGGCGTAGTGCGCGATGCACGCGATGCAATTACGGGTTTAACACACCGGCGATCGCACGCATACTTATGCGCCGGATTAAAACACGACTGCATTCTGCGGATCGGAATGCCTACTTTGAGAACATGTAACTGCGCCGATTAGAGGCCGCGAAACGGACTGCTCTTGTCACACGGGGACGTTTACATTGAAACGCGCGAAAGTCCGTGGACGACGACGACGGGCTCTCTCTCTTTCTCTCTATATCTCGTTACACACCGGCGTCGTTTCCACCTAAACTTTTTTTTCTTTCCCTTTCGCTTTTACACCGATCGCGATCATTCGACACCTCGCATTCCATCGTATTTTCCACCGATGCACCCCGGGCCGCTCACGCGTCTCACAACAAGGGGATTAAACAGGGGCTTAAACTATACCTGGCACAATGTTTCCGAGAAAAACATTCACAATTTAGGAGTATAAAATATTACTTTATGGAGTCAAAACTGATGGGAAATGAAAATGGGCTTATTGAAAAATTAAAAGAATTAAAATTTTCTCCACTTCAAGAAATTTGTGCAAGTTAAAACCAACGCGAAATTAAAGTTCAATATGCCAGCAATTAGTGTGAAAAAATTCATGGAGTTACCTCGGTGTAGTTTTTTTAAAAGTCAAATGGAAGTTGGCTAAGGAGAATAAATATTTCCAGACGATATTATTTCTTGAATGTTGATCCTTTGTTGGTTAGTACAACAAATGGAAGAATGCATTCCGCCATCGGATCGAAACGTGGCACGCACAAAGAAGAGTGCAACGATGTGTGGGTCGACACGCGAAGTAGGTGAATGGTTCCGCCGTGGTACACGGCGATTGAGCAATGCATTAACGAGGGTCAGGTGTGTCGGCAGAATTATTACTGCACGGATTGCGGTTGACTGGGTACCACTGATCTATTGTGTCTCACCGTACGAGACCATAGATTCTGCCCACTTGATTAGATTCGATCACTCGGCATTGCGACAGGTACTGTGCTAAATTAGGATCGCGAATGCGTAATTACGGCGAGTCAATGAACCGAGAGGAACTTAAATAGAATTGAAAACTCAGCATCACGCTTACTCCGAGCGATAAACGCCTCGACATACTTTGCCTTTTACCCGACATCTCAAGCTCCCATCATCTCGAATCGGAAGAAAAGTCTTTAAAACAATTATCAGATTTTATACTGTTCAAATCAACATTATACAGCATAATGAGCGTTTTACAGCGATTTTCAAATTGAATGATATTACAGACATTGTTCTTATGAAAATCATACAAGAACTTAACTTTTTTTTTTTAAGTTAAAATGTACAAACGCAAATTTTGATTAGAGAAGCGTGAGCAAAATGAGATGGTAAATGGGTTGCATTACGATTCGAAGAAACAATTGGTAGCCGTGCGAATCATTTCGACAAAATCAGCGAGCACCATTGTCGGAAGGAATGCGACTGAAAAGAGCGCATTCCTGGAATTGCAACGGGATTAATGCAACTTTTATTACGCGTCTGGCGCGGCTTCTTCGTTTCTGTGTTACGCAATAGTCGCACGTCTGCGGAGCCGAGGCAGTGTTGCAACCAGTTATTAATATTACTCGTGATGCAGAAGTCCGTTCGTACTTTAGGGGGTTAATACAACTGTATCGTTTATCAACGACAACTGCAAATATGCCGAATGAAATACAGTCGGAGTAATAGCAGCCATAAAAACCAGCGACACCCCGAGGGCTCGATCGATAACGCCCACATACACAGCCATCCGAGCCCTTGTGAGAATTAACGTAACTCTTCGAAATGGAACTCGGCCGTGCACGGTGGAATACTTATCGCCCCTTGTAATTAAATATCATGCCTCTCGATTTTCGCCAATGAAAACACTTTCGATAGCCTGCCTATTGCCTACGGCTATTAACCCTTTGCATTTTCCAAGCTATTGGCATTCACTCATTTTCTCTCTTAATATGTTTAATTTTTCATATTCATTTTCATTATCATTTTTTTGTCATAAGCGCATAAAATGTGGTGTCTAATGATAGTGCTTAAGATATATGTATAATAAACGACTTTCTACATTTAGCCACACAATGGTTCAATAAAAAGAATTTCAGGTTCTGATTAGAGAAGTAGATGAGAGCAGGAGAAACATCAGAAAAATTTTCGAATGATCTGATACTCTTAATAATTTATTGAAACGATTCAGAGAGAAGCAGCTTTCTATTTAACTTCCACTAACTTTTATCTGATAGTCTGCTCATTACTGCCTCAATAACTACGAACAAAGGAACCCAGAACAATATGTATCTGCAGATACGAATTGCAAAACTGATGAAACATAATTTAGAGAGAGAGTGAAAGGATTCCATTGTATGATTTATAACGTACCGTCATTCACGTTGTTTTTTCCAGACATAGCTGGATTCGAATCTCCGCGTGCAATATGAGAAATTCAAGAACAACAGAAGGTCTTGGACGAAGATCGAAATAATCATCGTAAAACGTTCCGCTCTTTCTAAGAACTCGAATTTCAGCATTAAGGCCATAACAAATGGTGGTCGGCTAACGTGTCCGTACACCGCTTGCTCACAATTTCCCCTTATTTTCAAGCACAATGTACACGCCCATAAAGAGTCGCTAGTCGTTTATCCCCTATTTGGTCGCACGAGCAACGGCCATGAAATTAAGAAATTATCGTTTAACGTTTTCCTTCGGAGTAATGCTCGCGCCGTCGCGAAAGAAGTGTTAATCCGTTTTTAATACCCACGCAACAATGATGCTCGTTGCGTTTACCGGTCTAATTACGAACAAATACTCGAGTATTCCACCACGAGGATGATTAACGAGCCCGCGCTGGAAACCGGCTCGAGTATTATTTAAACTGGCCGATGCGATGGGATGCGAGAAAGCACAGTGCGATGTGTTCTCCGAGCGGGAAGAAGCGGTGCACAATGAGGCGGTAAGCAAACAGCGGGCGAATAAGGGGCCATCGAGTCATCGCATAATGATGGCAACAAGGTTATCCATCGGCGTCATCCCACGTTACAACATTTCCGGTGCGTCGGCGCTTAGCGAATGGAGCCGCTGCTCGATATTAACGGGGCACGCTAATGCCTCGATACGTGCCTGCTAGAAACTTTTCGGTGGTTCATTGCCGTTCTTGTGGGCTAATGAGATCTTATCTATGGTTACAAGTAGACAGTGGATCTTTATGCAACATGGAGAAGATAAAATTGAAAATTGTTGAAAAATTTCAAGAATCGATTATGTCGATACATGATTGCTCCTTTATTAATTTATTAAATAATAAAATTTATTTATTAATTAATGCAGACAGTTTATGTTTTGCATAAAGATTCAGTCTGATTATGAGCTACATAAAAAGCTCTTATAAAAGAGAATAAAAAAAATTAAGTACATATTCCTCGAACATGATGGAAATAATCCTAGACGTTCCAGGAAGAGTTGCTGGCAATGTCTTAAAAGAGAAAATGGCAAAAATCGCCTTGTACCGAGAAATAAAAATTACGTAAGGCCTCGGGAGACTTCCGAAGGTACCTGTCCATTGTGTTCTCGACTCCCGACCTTTCCCGTACAAGAAAAATCGCTCGGGACGAGGACGGGTCGCGAGGACAATCGTAAAAGGCCCTCGGCCGTCGCTCGTACACGATTTCGATCTTATTTTCGTCCGGCCACGGCGAGTTCTCTGGTTGAACGGGAGTGAGAGAGATGGAAACGCTCGAGGCTGATGCTTTTCGACGTTTTGTTTCGAAAAAGGGTACCCGACGCACACGCGGGATTGTCGAAGAATACAAACTACCTCATTTCCACCTTGTCCTTGACGGAACGGTCGCGTTAACCGAACCGCCTTTAGGCGGCCCGGACCCGAGCCCGAGTCCGAGGCGATTGCAGCCCCGTCTGTCTGTCCGGTACACCTAAATGGCGAGCGACCTAAATATCTCCATTTGTCTTGAGGGATCATGAAATTGTAATGGGAGCGGCGAACGGTATGCAGAACAGGCATATAAAATATGATTGGAATATTTGTTAGAGAGGAGCTCGCGTAGCTGTTGCATTGGTGTGCAAGGATCGAAATCGCATGGCTGAGATCGGGACTGTCGATACTGATGTTCGAAATGTGGAGCAGGTACGGCTCAAAGTTAACATTCTTCCTATAAACCAATGTCAAATTTAGCAATACGTAGACAGTGGGCTTTTATGCAGAACTAGCTGACTCGACAGATGCTGTCCTGTCCTTTCAATAAATTTGTTTGTGATCGTTTTGTGAATTTGGAAAAGCTATTGGAAATGTGTAAACAAAGTAAAAGTTAGCAAAAAATTTGGTTAAAAAATTGTGGCCATGGATATTCAATTTAAGTATGATGTTAGGGATACTGCCACAATCTGTTGATGATTTAAATTTTCCGAATCAGTCTAGAATACTTATATAGATATTGATTCGGGTATTGAAGTTCCAGCACAGTCAGATTTTAGTCCCTCAAGTCCATCAATAACAGTCCTCGATGCGCAGTTAGCCTCTAGGTCCCTATTGTGTTTCCAGCTGCTACGTGTATATCCATTACAAAACAACGTCCACTTCAGCAGGCTATCCGCGGCACTTTCGTGGCATAGCTAACCACCTCGGCGTATAAGGGTACAACGTCTCGAACGTCCATCTTCTAAGCAATCTTTCCAGAAACTGGCTGCCGATTCGATCCAAAACAATTACCCCCGTGCACGAGGGGTGAGGGGGCGAGGGAATCGCGCATAGTTGCCGCGCCAAATCCCTTGCATTCCGTTTCATTTTATACAACACATTACCGGGTAGCGTCATAAATACCGTGTCCCCGAAAGTCCTGTTACATAGCACGGGGCCGCGTCCACCCATGGAAACCGCGACTAAAACGGGAGGTGAGATCGAAAAGAAGACAAAGTTCTCACGTTACGCGCACGTGTGTTGTCCGGTCCGCGTGCGTAACACAGCACAAAAGCAACATCGTCCAGGGCCGCATCATGCCGCTCCCAGGCCTCGATTCTTGCGTCAACCACCCACTACCCTCGCCACCCACTTTACCATCATAAGACATACCGTCCTACCGACCGACTTCTCGTTAATCTCATTCCTGAAGGATCAGACATGGCTAGACTATGGATTTTATGCGCTTGTAAGAAACATGGGCAGGTGCAATTTCAAATTATATCAATACGTTTCTTAAAACTTAACCCTCATACGTTCCTCAAAAATGGCTGAATTGTTATCCTGGTCTCTTTTATGCAGCTACTTTTGAGGAGAGTATGAGGGTTAATAAAACTAATAAAAAGAGAAATAACTTTCTTTTCCCATTATTGGGTAACAGTAAAGAGTACGTACGTATTTACACATTAATAATTACAATGTAAATACTGTACCCTGAACAAGAACATTGCACAATCCGAACGACTGGATTCCAACAAGTACTAACAGTGGCAGGTTTAATGTTAATGGACTCGTGCACGTGTACTTCCAGCAAAATGTTCATTAATTCGAACAGTACTATAATTTCGGAAGCTGTAAAAAATTGCACAATTGCTGTCGATCCTGTTGAACGAATAAGATGGGTTTGTAGAACGTGTTGCGTCCATGGTAGAACGTATCCGCAGCAACACAACAACGCAACACACGCGTGTGTTCTTTACACGAATCAAGGTACGCGTACAATTACGTTCGCGTTTCTTGGTACGCGATGCTCGCAACGCGCGACCGTTTTTCCGCTGCGATCTTCTTCCTCCTCCTCGTGGTTCTCTAGCTCATCCTACTCCGATCCTCATCCTGGCCCCCCGGTCTTCTCCTTCTCTCCGCGTGGTTGCGTAACCGCGCGTGCTCTTCCTGCATGCGGTTGACGTAACTCTTATCCGAGGTGCGGTGCACGTATTCACGTGTGTATGCATGCACGTACGCAGGTAACACACGCGCCGAGGAACCGAGCATCCCTGCGGAGGATACGCCCGATAACTGTGCACGCCCTGCAGACGAGACCGGCTCCTGTCAGACCTCCGTACCACACCGAGATTATCGACAACCACGATCTCGATTACAAGGCGACCCCCGAGTACCATGTATTTCGGTGTGCACGCCGAAAATTCTCCGGATTCCTTTCTCTTACGGTACCCGACCACTTTATCTCCGCGAACCTTTCCGTGCCCGCTCAGAATTGAAGGGTTCGAACGGTCGAGATGTAATACGTCTTTCATTCGAACCGAACACTCCCTTCTTTCATGCCACGTCCGCGCTCCGGACGATCCGACACTGTTCGCAGCAGAATTATATTTATATTGCTTTATTATTGAAAAATATATATTTTTTAAATACCACGTTTTTAAAAACAGACTAAAAATTATAAAATAATGTTTCCTAGTTCTATACAGATTTCTAACCCCGTATAGATCGGACGGAATAGAAAATGGTACATCCTCGGCGCCGGCGCGATTATCTATTAAAACGCAGCTGTAAGTTTCACCGATCCTTTCAATCAGACTCGCCACGGACGATTGCTCCGCGAGCTCGTTTTCCTATTCACGATGTCCCTGGATCTTTCTTTCTACATATTTCCGTGGTGTTTCTCTCACGGTTGCCGAGGCTCCCGGGCAAGAAAAGTGAAGAGAACAGAGAAAGAGAGAGGGAGAGCGAACACGATGAATCGCGATGCTTTCGAACAAATGGATAAACAAAACGCACCGTTCCGCCGCGTATCGTTATACTGCATCAAAGGACGAGGAACGTTACACGATTAATCTCGATTATAATCGCTTAATGTGCCTTATCAGAAGGCACGGAATACGGTTTAACATAGTCGTCGCGAACACGGCCGCGTTCACTCTGCCGCGCACATAGTTACACATTGCCCGTTTACTTTGTTCGTTTTTCAATTTTCTCTTAGTACTCTTTTTTCTTTTTATCTCTCTGTCTCGTTGGTGAACTCGGACAGTTACAGTTGGTTGAACCGAGGATGATGGTGAGAGGCGGAAGACAGAGCGAGGGGGACGCGGTCATTGGGAATAATCTGCGTGCATTGTCAGATCTGAAAGATCGATCATAACGTTCGCTTCCTTATTGCGGGAACCTGTCCATCGGCTGACACGTAAGTCAGAGTTTGCATGTCCGATAGGAAATCGTTCTGTCGGAAGGGCGTGGGCACTCGATCGTCCGAGCCTCGATCGAGACCTTACCATATTCCCTGATCCGATCCTCGAAAATACGAGGTGTCGACGTGTCCGCGGGAATTATTCATGAAAGCTATTACATCTTCGTCGAAATTTACGTGAACACCGATTTTTACTTATATATCTTTCTGTAATTCTTCGTGTGTAACCTTCTGTTAAAGCAAGCACGTTAAAGTGTTACTTTTGTTAGTTTCATATTGTTTTATTTGTTTAACAGATATTACAGTGATATTAATTTTTCAGATGCATTAAAAATTCTTCTCTGGAAAATGATCCACATCAGGATCGAAAATTAATTGCAAGATAGCTTGTTCATTTATTTTGATCGAACCTATGCACTGATACCAACACACATTGTTTATTTAACATTTGCGATCTCCAATATGCGATGATCTCAGACTGTTTCCTACGGAAATACAGCTGCCCCGACTGGATCGGTGAATATCGCTCTTCTCTGTTTCTCTGGGGCCAAGCCGCGAAAAGGTTAGGCCGCGAGAAAGTTGACATTCTTCCAATAACAGCGTTCACATGGAACGACCCGCGGCAGATACAGCAGGCAGACACGTTGGCCGTAGAGCGCAGCAGACAGCGAATCTCTTAATAGGCCGTACATCTTCATGGCCGTGGAATCACGGGGATTATTACCTCGAGTAATGTCAGGTGTGAATGTCAGTGAAACATGCGAAAGCCAATGGCACGGGTTTTCCCGCGTCGCGACGAGTGTCGAGTGTCGCACGCTACCGCGCGAATGAAGAAGGAGGTAGTCTCGTAGCCACGCGCTCGGTCGCGGGCGCGCGCGCGCGTGCAATTATGCAAAACCCATATGATTTAATCGTTTGGTCGCACGAGCAGCGTCGTCTAGACGCGACTAACTCCGCCGGATGACGCGAAGAGCGGAGCGGAATCTCGAAACGGAGAATTTTCTCCGCTTCGCAGAGGAAACTGGTCGCCGAGGTGGTTTCTGTGCCAGCAGCAGGCCCAGCCGCGAGAACACGCGTATAAACCGGCCCATACAAAGGGTATTTGCGTCGATTAGCATTAATACGTCCGACGTCCAGCTGAGGAGCTGGTCGAGATCTCGGGTACCACAGGCAGCATTCCTCTTCTGGTTCTCCGGCTCGTAAGCCTTCTTCTTCTTTCACGCTCCCGGTCTATACCGCCGTCGCAACGGACCGGCGACCGGAATCGCAGAAACCTCGACAAAATTCATCTATATATTCATTCTAAACATTATAAATATTATTATAGATATAATGTCTCTTTTAATTAGATTATGTACACTAGCTGATCCAGCAGACTGTTCAGATCCTGTCTAATTTTCTATTACTTTTGTTAAACATGTTTAAATAATGAATTATTATTGCACATCGCAATATATCGTACAATAACATCAAAATATTTGTTCAAAATCGAAAAATATGTCTTTTTTAAAAATTCTATAAGGTACGCCCAACAATTATTTGGAAACATGAAAAAGTTGAAATTTGTTGGACAGTGTAATTATACAATTTCTCCTGTATCGACGTTAAGAAAAGCTGGTCTTTTCATTAACAATAAGATACATGGAAGAGGACACGGTAATTAAACCAGATGCAGGTGCGTCCGTGTAATTAGTTTTCCATTTCCCATTCCGCCAGTGTTTCTTCCAGTTCGTTCATGGTGAAATGGTTGTTATGGTCGGACGCTTGTAATCTTCTTTAATTATTACTCTATACCGACGATTTCCTGCGACGACAGCAGATGACGACATAACTGTATCCGATGAGTCGTACGAGCAGATGGCGAGTCGTACGCAATGATTATTTTATATATATATATATATATTCCCGGGATGGTTATTTTTCGTAATACGCGATAGTTCTCTGTAACCGTGCGTGATCATAATTTTGAGAATCGCACATGGAATACACAGGAAATGTCTGTATCCACGATGCACTATTAAATCTGCCACGATCTCTCTCGGTACTCGGATGCACGCTCTACAAAAAATGTAGATTTGTCATTGAGTCCACCCTCTTAATTGTCAGAATTAACAAATGATTTTTTTTAAATCTCATAAACATTACTTTATCGTAATACAAAATAGTAAATACATTGCCAATTGTTCCATGAAAGTGTCAGTAATTAAAAAATAAAATGTTAAACATCGTTCAAACGGTTCTATTGGAAAACGGTGCCACGTCGAAACAAATTGTCAGCTTCTTAGATCCCAATAGCATTGAACGTAACGTTCATTTCCAATTCTCATCGAGTATCGCTATACCGTATCAGGTTCCAGTTACTATACCGTCGGCAACGTTATTATCCGTTCATCTTGCAGCGAGGAGCATCTTCAGCGTTTCAGAAAGCAATATATGAAAACTGCTGTCTAGTCACGACAAAATACCTTTCACGGCTGAAAGTCGCAATTAATCAAGAAGTATTTATTGTCAGTGACCTTTACTTTCCAGGTGAATTCTTTCTCGGTGCATGGGTGCATAGTTGCATCGGCTGGGCCAGGGTAAATGAAGAAGAATCGCGGCGTGATTGTCGGACAACATCGGGCAACGGAGAAGACTCGTCAGGATGAACAAGGACCGCTCGAGGAAAGCTCGAACCTTGACGAAGTGCTCATAAATATGTCGGTACGCGAGAATGCATCAATGATAGCCAATATGTCTACCGTTGCATCGCGACAAAACCGTTTACACGTCGCTGGAACACAATGGCATACCATCCACTCGATGAATAGCTAATAGTTTATCGGTACCCTTCGAACACGCAAGAAAGTGAAAATTCAACGAACATTCAAATTGCTACAATTTTAACCTGCGCTTATTTTAGAGCTTGAAGCCTCTACTTTGGTAATTTGAAAAAACTGAACACAATGGCATACCATCCATTCGATGAATAGCTAATAGTTTATCGGTCCCTTCGAACACGCAAGAAAGTTAAAATGAAATTAAATAACATGATGCACAGATGATAAACTTTATCGAGGACTAGGCTTTTCGTTGAGCAACGCCGTCTTTAATCGGACGCTGACTTGTCCGACAGTTAATTCCGGTGACCGGATGCTCTTGGCAGCGACAGTGCTGTCAGAAAAGGAGGAATGTCACAGCACGCGTTCTATTCAGGCGAGCGTAAGCCGCTGGTATAGCACAGCTCCAGCTACCACACTGGAAATGCATCGTTCGCTACCGCACGAGTCGCCGGAGGCCAGCATATCACATGACATCCTGCTGCAACCACACTGGAACAACTTACACACCCTGAAACATCGTCCTACACTGGTCCAGGGGTAGGCTGTTCCGGATACTGTCCCGTTTCCATGATGCACGATATCGAGCGACACGTGATGCATCGTATCGATGCAACAGAAAACGCCTACTTTCGTTAGGCCAAAACCAACGGCATCGAAAAGAAAAGATCACGTTTTTAACCCTCCTTAGAACTGGATGACAATGCAATATCTAAAAAAAATTTTTAAACTATGCATTTAGGAGATAAAAAAATCACAGCGACAATCCAACCTGGATAGTAAATAAGTTATATCTTAAACCAAGTTCAATTATATTTTATATACATTATAAGACACCGACATATTACATTATAAGACACCGCGCAACAAAAATTTATCTATGACTTTCATCATAGCCGAGTACATTGAAACAAGTTTTTCAGCTCTGCGCCATTCGGTTCTTCGTGTAATAAATTCTTGAAATATAAACATTCTCGGCGAGCAAACCAGACACGGTAAGCTGCAGCTTGAACAGGGGTGAATTAGCGATTAGCTTCATTAATATCGAAAATAATGGAGTACATGCGATGCACGAAGGCTTAACAAGAGACTTTGTGAGAATGGTCTGACGATAAACGCAAAGATGGATCGTGGCAGCTGCGCGGACCGTTCCCGCTACATCGCATCGGTAGCGATCCTGAAGATAAGCGAGCTGGTCCCTTTATCGATCCCTAATCGCGTTTGAACGTAAATCGAAGCGGGGCGTGTCCGCCTGCTCCTGCTGGGTATCTAACGTACAGCCGTGAAGAGTTTCCTGGTGTAAATCATCGGATTGGAAAAATCCGGCTGTAACGTGGACACGCCGGACGCGATAATAAACATCCGGTCAAAGCGGCCAGTTCGATATGATCCATAAAATCTGGTTTTAATGGCGGCGGTGTTTTGACAAATCGCTCCGCGACCGCTCGTTAATAATATCGATTAATCTAAAAATCGTTAGTTCACCAAGTAATACTAATAATATTAATTGCGGCTCATCTAACGTCAACCGTTTAATCGAGCACCGATTAATATTCAAGATGGACGATGGAACGATTCGGCTTAAGCAGGAAGCGTACGTCTGCACTAAATTGCACTTGAGATTTAAATGTTAACTCATCAATTTGACTAAAGAAATGGTCCAAATCAGGACCAAAACGTTAGAGTTTAAATTGCAAAATTGCTATTAGTTATTTAAATTGATCGAAATCTATTTTTAATTATATCTCACCTTGTAACATTGTAACACCAACTTGTAAATTTAAATGGACCCATTTAAAAGGTCAAAAGATAAAAATAAAACTTTACGGATGAAGACAACTGCAATGACTACGCATTCTACATATACTGTCTCTGTGTCTCCGACATCGCGCATAATTACCTCTATTCAGTTTCGAATAAACGTGAATGACTAAATAAATGTCCGGCTCAGAGTGTCGCCTCGGCAGTGACGTAATTCTTTTTCCGGTTCGTTTCTTTTTTGTTTCTCGGATTCGACTGAAAAGACAGATCAAACACTAGCTCGAGGGCACTGCTAGGAGAAAGACGAAAATTCAACGGTGTTTGCACAACGTCAATCGTCTGGAAGGTGTAACGACTAAATACCGGCAGCCCCGTGTAAATACACACGTGCTTCGCGGTAACAGCTCATTTTTCGTTTGCGAATCGTCACTGTTAAGGAACGTCCCGGCAAGGTCGGACAGATTATTATGTGCTATTTGTACGGGGAAGTTTCAAGTGTTTCCTACTCGGACGACCAGACGGCAAAAACCTATGTAATTTGCCTCCGGGACTGTTTCAATTGGTTTCTTTCGGTCTCTCGCAACTGTTTCGACGTCGTGATTTTTCACAATACGATCGTTCGATTGGTCTGGAAGGTTTCCATTGGTTTCTTTCCGGCTTTCGCAACCGTTTCTACATCGAGTGTTTTCACAATACGATAAGCTTCATTAGCTTTATTCATCAGTCCAGACTTCATTGTTCGGATCTGATGCACTTAATTTCTTAGTTTATTATAGGGAATCCTTGATATTCCAAACGATATTAATGTTTTATTTATTTCATCATCAATATTTTTTTCTTTTCAATCTATAGTCTTCTGTACACGTATTTTTTATCGTATTTTTTTTAACTCTAAGAGTATTTGTTTTTAAAGAACAAGATATTTTCCACTCGGTTCACCATCAGTTTATTAAAATGCAAAAACATGGAGGAAACTTTGTAAGATAAACGCAACAATTATAGACGATCACCGATAACTTCACGTCAACAACACGTATGACGTACGGCGTACACGAGGGCAGTGATCTACCGGTTTCATCAATAACTCGATTAACATCATCGCCGCGATTATCGGCGATGAATCGACATCTACGCCGATGAACGTGTAGTCTTAGTTTTTGTTGTGCTCGATATAATGAATAAAAGTTGTTTTAACCGTCTTATCGACCATCTCTTAATTGCGACAGATTTAGAATTTGTTTATCTCGGTTCAATTTAGATTTAAATTAAAATTTAATTGTATAACATTCTAGGTGATCTCAAGAGGACTGAATGACCTTGCATATTATAACTTTAAGGTAACATCGAACAGAGAAATCGTCATAAAACATTCTTAAAAATCATTTTCATGGCCGTTACACGAGAACCGGGTTCCTTTAAATATCGACAATTTATCGAGAGTGCGACATTTATTAATGAAATTCTTTTTTGATCGATTGTAAAAGTGCTGCTCGAAGACCGACGACTTTTTTGTCATACTTAGGTGGACCACCCTGAATAAATCTGTTCGAGAACTGTCGGGATAATCTCGGCAGAAAATGAATGGGAAAAGGAGGGTTCTTTGAATCATCGGTAACGAGGATTCTGGAAACGCGGGTACGAACGGGCCCCCCCCGTGTGGGCCTTAGATACCGTGGGCTTAAGCAGCTCGCCTCTCCGCTTTTTTGTCATTAATGTTAATTGATTCTGTTACCGGCTAAGGAATTGAAAGTAATTAGGCCCGTCGGTTAATAACGAGTTCTGCATCATAGACAACGCGTGGAAACTAATGGAGTTATTTGGATTTTTAATAATCCGCCACTACCGGGATTATGAGCAGCCGGGAATTGGTTGGGAGGCCGCTTCGCCAGAAAGAGAGGGAAAGAGAGAGAGCCCGATAGTATTAAACAAGTTACTTTTCCGTTTTTATCGTCAATCTTAATGGGTGTCCCCCCTTCTTTCTTCGGGGTGGAATTTAAATGAACTTACGGGCTTGCTTAGGTGGCCAGTTGTAAATTAGAACCCGCGGAATAATAGACGCGTGCGCATAGCTTTCGTATCCCATGCATACAATGTGCATAATTACGTGCGCAACGTTCGTAACAAATTTTACTGCGAGACGAAAAAATTACTGCTATTATCAGCCCACTCGTAAGCACATACCGTAAAAACTAATGCGTTCGTTTGTCTTCCTATAACTGCTGATACAATCGCGGAATTCTGCTTCTCAAACCTGTAGAAAATCATTTTTAAAAACTTCTCATGTTACTAGTTTACAGTTTCAGTTGTTTAAACTTAAACCTTACGAAATCGGAAGTTTTGGTCAGCGATTTTAGCCCGACTGGCTAAACTATAATTATTTATAGTGCAGCTAACTATACCACAAGACGATAATGTACAAAGTGGAAACAGTGAAATGGAAATGTGTAGAGTAACCTCTGCCTCGGACCGCAGAACATCGTTGGATTAAAAACAGCAATGAAAAATAAATGACCTACCCTTACCCTTTAATTTCGTCTAATTGCATGCGACCACTTAATGCGATATAATAACACAGCGTATAAATAACTCGAAACGGTAATTACGAAGAGGGAAATGATATCGTTGATAATTATTTTCATTGAATCACGACGAGAGGAATCACGAAGATTATTATTGATTGTATATCGATAACTGGGCGACATTTGCCGCCATTAAGAAATTTGTCAATGACAATTCCAATCAACGGGCCCTCGCTTGTTATTTGGCCAAATAGCTTCCAGCTATTTAATTTGATCGTCTGTGGACGACGCGCGGCAATTTGTTCGCGTTTAATCGACGTTTATGAAATCATCCGGTATACAATGGTCATTAATTATCCGTCGATGGCCAGTGATTCCATGCGGGTTCATCATTCCATTGCGGAATATTCGTGTCGATATTTATCGGTTTTTAATTGACAGTTAGTCCGGCTGGCTCGCCCAGCGATTCTGTTCTCGCGATCTGTCGCGCGGACGACGCGACGGTTCTGCTGTGTAATTCGAATTCCGAATGCAAATGATCGGCCTTAACGATTTTGATCGAGTGCTCGGTAGCGGAGTGTATGGTAATCCGCTGTTACAGATGCCATCCGGTACTCTAAACCAATCGATAAATCCAACTCTCGACGAGCTCGCTCTCGCGATTTACACACGGCATGTTATTGTCGCATAACCCATTTTCAGAAAAGATTAACGGGGATCATCTCCGATCTACTACGTCATTTTATAAGCTCTGTTTGGACATTTTTCAAAGAAGTCGGATCACTGTTTAACATACAATTTTACTTACGCAGACCCCGAAACACTCAACTGTTATTTTCTTTGTTCCATCATCTGTTTTACCAACCTATAAATAAAATAATTTATTTAGCACACTTTGTGGACAAATTATCTTCATACATTTATGAAGGAACTCGATGCGCAATGTGCGCCGTAAAATTAAAATTTTAATAGAACTCTTGATACGTAACGAAATTATTATAATTCAATCGTGAAGTATTTCTCATACCTAATAAATCACAGAACAATGCACGAAAAAGCAATCTTTTTCTCAGTTTAACGGAGAAGCTATTTTATGATTCATTTACGCTCATCGACCGTGCAATTTGATCGCAATCACGTGAAGGAAGCAGAGGATGACCTCGTGACCTCCCATTGTAAGGAAAATTTCACCAAAAACGAGGAAGAAAGTCCTGGAGAACAGGTGAGAGCGTAGAATGACTTTAAAACTGTCGGCTGGAAGTAGGAAATGCATTGAGCAAGAGTGATGGAGGCATTGCACCTCGGGTGCAACAATAACAACGGCTATAACGGCGGTAGAGAGACGGACAGGAGCCGCTTCCCCATTCTCGAATCTTCATTCGCGTGTTACTCGTATAATCCAACCATTACACATTTGCGTTGCGGAGTTACATTGCTCGTGTACCAAAAGTCACCGGGTACCGTAACTCTTATAAATAGACTGCGGATCTTTATGCAAAATAAACATTTTCCACCTCCGCTGCAACAAACAGATGCTACCATGATTCTACGCTATCTCTGAATACATAAAATCCACAATGCATGTGCAACAAAACTGCAACAAGTCATAATCGATTAAGATATTCATGATTACAAAATAAGAAATGTAAGTGACCGAAAGTCTTAACAAGAATGTGGATTTCATGCATATACAACATACAATATTCAAAACATCAGAAGAACTTAAAAATGTTTGTATATTAGAAAATTTACATTTGTATTTGTAAAATCTTGTCGAATGAATATTCGGAGTTTTTCATAAAAATTATTTCTGTTGCCTGTCTGTTGCAACCTCGGCGAGACTTAGTCGGTGCCAAAGGAGTAGCCCGGAACAGGTATCACCGGCTTGAAACCTGGCACGTCGTAAACCGTATAACCACGTAGAACATCGGTCGTACGGGGACGCTGCGCCGGTATGAGGATCATTTTGCCAAAGCCAATAACTCATCGTAGCGAAAGCGTCGTATAAATTCCGCGGGAGCGCCCACAATCACTTTCACAGCGCTTCGCCGTTTTCATCCGGAGCGTGCGCCGATGATGAAAGCGCGAGCTTGTTATCTTTTGCATAGTTCGGCGCGATGATCACCCCGGAGGATTCATCGGTTAGAAAGCAGCGTCATTTCGACCGTTCGATTACTCGGAAACAGAGATCAATCATCCCGACAAATTAATTATTTGGAAAGTTCGTCTACCCGCAGAGGAGCATTATCTGAAAGTCTAATAGCGAAAATGGTCATTCGAAAGTTTCGATTACTTTAAATTAATCCGCTGGTTCTTAATCAGTGTTCCACGAGCCTTATGTAAATTCTTTGTTTAAAAATTTGTATTTATTATATTTATTAAATAAATATATAAAATTTAATTTTAAAAAAATATTAATTATATTTACTTCTGCACAGGGGACGAAAGTAAGAGCCATTTGAATGGATTGCATAATTTAAAAAGGATAACTGTGGGGCTTGAGAAGAATAAAAGAAATGTTCGATAAAGAATTTCTGTTTGAATAGTGTTGCATAGTGGAGATTGCTCGATGACTGGGTGTACGAAGAATTTTCAGAAATTCCACGGAAGAATGGAACTTTCTATTATTGCGAACAGCATTGCGAAATTGTGTTTGCTATACATCTCGTTAGGAAGTACAATTACTGCACGATACTGCGCTACGGTGTATCGTGACTTTTTGTACGCAATTGAAACGGCACCGGTTCCTTTCCCACGTGAATGGTTCATTTCAATACAGTGTAGCAGTTTCAGCAAAAAGTTCCATGCAATTAACATCCGAAGAAAACAATGCTTGCAAAGTGTGCATTTTGCATGCACGAAGTGAGGAATACACGATGTTGAAATTTCCTCGTAGTCAACATCGGAATGTATTGAACTAGCGTAAGAAAGAGCGTATTTTTTTTACGTGTTTATGCAAATATACATTTTTATTGACTGATTTATGCGGGATGGAGATCGAAGAAAACCTGGTTTACTCCGTTGGCAACAGATTCGATGAAGATGAAAAACCTGATTAACCTTACTTAACCATTCGATTATATCAAATTTTCGAAAATAGTTGATACTATAATCGCATAAAATCCGCAGTGCGCGGTTATCGATTCATCTTTATTACTTGGTGCTTATAAAATTACTTTACATTTCTAATCGCCTGACATCAACTAACTCTTCGTAAATGTCCAAGTTATAACTGTTACCATAATCCTGCGGTTGCTGCAGAGAGAGAGAGAGGTTAATTAAATGAACAGGAAATACACTGTGTCGCCAATGAAAATAAGAGACCACATTCTTCGGTACCTCCAGTTTAATGTTAATACCACAGAAAATAATGTTTTGTACAGACTACATTACAAACATTATTTTGTCATTATTGTTAAGATTTTATCTTTGCTATTTTCTGACATGACTTCTTTCCAGCTAAAATGGCCATTCGTCCCACTCTGTACCGTAATTCAAATTGATCAACAAGTGTCTATTATCAGAGTCTCGTGTGTGTCTCTATCGATCCGCGTTCCTATCCACTGAAACTGAACACGGCCATATATATTTGACACCTGTAGGCGTTTGGTGCCGTGGCGTAACCTATAAATACGGAACCCATTCGATCCCACGAAAGAGCGCAATAGCACGAACGAACGACCTCGTTGTCGTCTGTCGTATACGGTCACGATCGCACGAAAAGACCATCCTTTAAAGGTCGAGTGGGCGTCGACGGTACTTCGGGGACACCCAGGACCGTCTGATCCATTGAACACATTAAACATGCTGTTTAAAACCTTCTAACGCGACTGCGAGTCTTTATGCATTAATGTCTCATTTAAGAAAAATCCGCAAACTCTGAAATAATAATATAATTGAATTGGTAATTCAAAAATGAAAATAATAATAATTATTATAATATTTTTACAAGATTTTTCTTAAGTGAGACACCCTGAAGTGCAGTAGGGTTAGGTTTGTTGCACATCGCGACTATGCAGGGACTGATGGCAACGCAGGTAGGATCGGCCTTGGTCCAATGACCTCGCGATCAGCCAAAGTGCCCTGTCCTTTTACCGACGTAACCGACGGAGGTGGAACACCGTGGTCCAGAGGTCGACGAACCTAATCGTTCGCTCCTCTCTCGGCCCGCGTCATCACGAAAACCGGCGGGTATTTAACGCAGCTCGTTACACTCGACGGCATTAACCTGTTCACCAGGAAGGCGAGTTCACTCGTCACTGGTACTCAGCTTCACCTTTCAGTGACACTTCACTTCCTTATTTCTGCAGTTAATTGATGCCTATACGTTTAACTGCGTTCTGCTATCTGTAATGGCGTGGTTTTAACTCGCGTCTTTCACGTATTTATGGCGACAGGAGTCGCGTTCAGCTTCTTATCCGTGATCCGAGGATGTAATTGAGAATTAATTATCAATAATTCCATCAATAAGGAATCTGCTTATCCCCAAAACATAAGAGGAGGGTAATATTAACACATTATCCACTGGCGATTTAAAGACACTTTACAAAAATGTTCATTGGCCACATTTTGTTCGTGACCGTGTTTTATTTTAAGGGAGAAATTCTCCCTTTCATTTCAACCGGCCCTTATACGTAAGCGTTTATAAATCGGCTGGGTACGCCACTGGGCGTATCGAACTATAATAATCTAATTAATGCGTTTATGTAGATAAAGTTGACTCGTTCGAAGCGTTATAGGGCTCGTTATCTGAAACACACGTTTAACAGAGTTACCTAGGGCGATGGAACGTACCCGGTGCACAGGTTCGTACTATGTATGTTCCTGTGGCGTACCCTGCCCCCAGTCCCCCTGTCCACCCCTTCCCGCTAAATGACTTCCTGCAGTATTAATTGTAGCGCGAGTCTCTACGAGACCACCATGCCCGTGAGAACGCAAGTTCCGCATGTAAAATCCCGGC
Source organism: Lasioglossum zephyrum (assembly GCA_028455615.1). Lineage (NCBI taxonomy): Eukaryota > Metazoa > Arthropoda > Insecta > Hymenoptera > Halictidae > Lasioglossum > Lasioglossum zephyrum. The sequence goes on along the minus strand of CM052322.1, from coordinate 11,365,403 downwards.
ACGGCACGCGGTAAGGCGGTGGGGATTTATCCGTGATCAACGATCGAGAGCCCGGCTTTGGTCCGCTTGGGCGTGCCCCGTACTCTCTCAGGACTGCACGTCTTTCTCCGCGGGGGACGATGTTCCCGAACTGATACCTTTTGAGGGACTCGGACTACGAGACGAATAAATAAATATCCCGGCGCCGTTAACCCTGGCCACGACCAGAACAGACTCTTTGGGACTGTCGTCGTGCCGGTTCAAGGGTTCCTGGGAATAAGGGCGTTCCTTGCAAAATACTCTAGGGAGAAGTCATCTACGACATCGAATGTCACGTCGCTAGTAACTGTAACGACGCGACGATTCGATATTTCTTATTTATTGATCTATTTGTGTTCTTCATATTTTGTAATATGCGATTTTTGATTATTCTGGTACGACAAAACGAAATAATGATTTAAGCGCAACGATTCGATCAAATAAACACTATAAAGCAATTTTACAAATTAATTTAAACTTTCAACGTTTCGTTTCGTCGACGATAGAATATACTATGCAGAAACAATTTATTTTTAACGATTAAATAAAAAATTGCCGCATTTTCACATTAATATTCTGACACTTTGCAAAAACTAAGTATTCACATATTTTCAAAGAATAATAAAAATTATAACAAGAACACAAACATAATTTATATTTGAAGTCTTACTTTGAACAGAATAAATTGGTCGGATGTTGACAAATAAACAAAACTATCCTATTTATATAAATTAAGTTTGTACAAGATATATTTACAATTTCCTTTTTATGGTTCGCCAATCTCAGCTGAAAATGAGTCAATTTTCGTGATCTCCTTGATCCAGACGATAAAAACCGCCTCGGTTAAATGATTCACGCAAAATGTTCAGTGTGTTTGCGGAGCAGTATATTCTGTCATTATGGAATCTGAAAGAAAGATCGGATTGCTGTGCAGAGCTCTACCGTACTCCGACACAGTAATTACCACGGCATTAGTTTCGCACTTTTTGCACCTATTAAGGTCACTCCGAGATGCCTTCGCGGAATCGATAAAAGATCTCATCGTGCACCGGCAGTGACAAAGGACAGTTCAGGGAAGCGGCTCTCAGGGAAAATTACTAACGGTGCAACGGCGGAGTGTGCTCGGCATTGTTTCGCCGCTGAAACTCGCTCGTTCACTCCGAACGCGAACAAAAATTCTGACATTATGACCAAATTGCGCATTTCCTCGTCATCCGCCAGCTTATCCACAATTGAAAACCATTTACTCTTCTCTGTCACTTTCTACGAATCACTTTCTAATTAATCCAACAACAAACATCCCCTACCATCACCATTTTAATTTTACGATTATTGATATCAATAAAAATAATTTCATAAGAAATCATTGTATGGATATCTTTAGTGGAGTACATTTTACAATAGAAGCTGCACAAATACTAAATAAAATCAATCTCGTAATTTTTATGAGGGAACATGTACCAGTTACTTTTATTACGAATCTGTCCCTCTAATACCGATCTATAATTAATTACGATAAAAAGTTGGCATGGCGACGGAAGTTGCTGCAAGAAGCGTAGCACGCGATTCTCGTTGTTAATGATGTACGGAAGCGAGACGCGTCCGACTGTTTGCAATCGCGACGTTAATACGTTTTTCATCGTGACCGCGACATTATACTTTGTTACAGTAATTAGCGATCCGCGCCATCGACGCGGAAACGAGCAGTGCAGTCGTCGGATAATTTCATTGTACGACCCTGGCTTGTTAATCCTGGAAGCGAATGTTTCCAGTGAAGGGCAAATTGGATGCGTGCTTCGGCTGGAAGGTGATCGCAATCGCCATGAATGAAGAAATTATTTCCATTGTGCCCTTGGTTACGTGCGGCCGTAAAGAAAAATTCTTTCCCACACACTGAATTTCTCCGTAGATCATTTTTTAAGTGAAAACTTCTTTATACGTACCGCGTAGAAAATTACTGGACAGTGAACGAGTCTGGTTCGTCACGCTGCGAGATGAAACGGTATTCGGATAAACTCCAACTTTTACTTCGATTCGTGATTACGGTGTTCGAAAGGTGGAGCGTGAGGGAACGAAGAAAACGATGAGTTGGGAGGTTCGATGTACGGAAGCGCGGCTATAACTTTATGCGATTCGTATGGATTTTAGCTATAGATGTAGCAGGGAGCAGCGTGGCGTACTCGCGTGTGCGTCTGAGCAACTGAAATCGGAACTTCCTAGAACACCTGTACACGCGGTGCGCAGGATCCGTGCTCGCAAAAAAAGGTTCGCGCATCCTAGCCGCCTGTGCGCGAAACCTAAAAGGAAACGAGGCATTCCGACTACCCCGCGGTTCGTCCTGTGAAAACATCTCGTGAACGTTCCGAATAAATCCCCGCTGTCGGCAAAAGGTGTGCACTTGGTGGTGTACACAGCGTGCCGCATGGTACCCGGAAGAGAACCGTTTCATCCTCCGATAATTTCGCGATCGACGCGGTTTCACGCGTGCTTCGTCACGCGGTCACGCGTATCGCAGGTGGCCGGCGAACGTCCGCGCGAGGCAGGTTTATGTAGAACGTATGCGAGTCCCAGCAGGTTGTTTCGCTTTTGAAAGCAGTGCTCGTGGAACGGTCCCGGTCGCATCTTCCGGGTGTCTGATTGCGATTAAGTGTCTTCCTATCCGCCGCTTTTTTCTCACCAGGCCCGATGCTACCGTACCTGCCTGGCTTTCCTCCGACGCGGAGGAGATGTTCCAGAGATTTAGAGGACGCTGCTGCTGATTTATGCTGAAGAGTACAGGCTGTCTCGAGCGTTGTTCGGCAGACTATTGCCGCTGAGCTGCACACTGCTCCCAATTCCTGGCCAAAACCGCGACAATCAATTCTCTCCATTGTAGGTATGTCCTTCGTTCGATTTAATACGGATAAGTACTTCGATTTAATAAATTGAATATATGTGTATATTATAAACGTAAAATAAAGTCCAAGTCTTGTAGTGCAATTCCTAGAGAAATGTATAAGCACGAGAAATATAGTTATCGAGTTACCCTATACGCAAATGTAGTGAGAAAACGAGCTTGCGAAACCTACAGTCGAAGATGTATAAATTTCGGCGGGTCCCGATTGTTACGTGATTCGTCGATACTCGTAAAATTATGCTTTCTTATTAACACGTCAATTCCTCGGGAGAAAGTTGCCGCGTCGAGAAAGCGGTTATTTCGGTTTATTGCTGAAACAGAAGTTTTGCGAACATTTACCGTCGCAGCTGTGTCGTAACCATCGAGTTAATCATACAAATCGGTTTATTATCGATGACCGACAGCGAGCAAGTAAATCCCATGTCTCCTTCCAATTACATGTATGATGGATCAACGAGGTTAATCATCTCGTAAACTCTTGATCTTTTAAAAGATCAGCGACCGATCGGTAGACACTTATCCCTGTCAAGTCGAGTCGGTAAAATATCAATTTGTTTGATGACATTTTTACGGGCCAATTATCCTACGTCGATACACACGTATGCACGATCACCAATTTCACTTACTGTTACATCAAGAGGTGTTACAAACGAAGGATAGTGAACCCGTATCCAAACTGGTTTGATTAGTGAAAACAGTTCTTACAGTGGCCACTCGGAATATATGGTAGCTTTCCTTACGTTTTGCAATTTATCGCGGGTGAAATGTTAGTCGATGTCTATCTCGAATCCCGTTTCGCTAACCGGCAATGCGAGGTTATTAATTTTTGTCGATTTCAAATAATAGTTGTAGTCCGTCTTCCTGACTCATACAAAATTGTGGTGGATATCAAACAGAAATATTGTTCATATACAGTAGGACCTTGTCAACATCAGATTTTTCTTATTGTTTGTTACGAGTAGAAGCATTTTCAATTATGACATTTGTCAGTAGCCTGCTGTTCTTTCCTCGACCACGAGAAGGTCGCAAGTGACTTTTGTGGAGCGGGCTCTAGCCAAAGACGATTTCAATCAACCGAACTCGGCCCGATACCGAGTTGCAGAATTTCAGTGTCCCTTTCGCGTGATCGTGCCAGTATCGATCGAATCGTTACGTAACCCTTGACGGTCCTGGTACAGCGATTCGAAGCTCTGGCGCCCGTTCGAGAATACAGCTTTCTCTCCGTGTGAAATTATTGCTCGCAGCGGTTTAACGAGATCGGCTCGAGTTGTTTTTGACTATCGAACGAACGAGGTGCGGCGATACTGTTCGCACAAATATTTGCGATCACTGTATCTCGCGGAGATAAATTGAAAATGTACTTTGCAATTTTATCTGTGGAACTTCGTCAACGGGCGAGACCTATTCATAGATTCCCCGAGTCGCTCTGTATCGTCAGTGAATAGAAATCGCTCTGAGAAGAAGTAATCTTTATAACAATCACTCCGGCACTTTATTAAAAAATCAATAATTTTATATTCGTAAATATTCCACTTGAGGACAACGCGTAAAACAAACTGTAAATTTATGTTAAATGTTAAATTAAATGTAAAACAAAATTAATAGATAAGGATTTCAATGGATTTATGTTCATAATTTCTGAATAATAATCTAACGACAAGACTGCAAATCTTTATGTAAAATAAAAATTGTCTGTATCGGTTGCAAGTAAATCATCTTGAATTTCTCACATTTTCCAACAATTTCGAATTTCATCTACTCAGTTTTTCTATAAACGCATAAAAATCCGCAGTCTACCAATAACATAGCCAGTATCCGCGACTAAATAATAATCACAGCAAGATCAACCTGTAATGATTCAGGATGCGACGACTCCATTCACCCGGTTCGCGGAAGGTTAGCGCAACTGTCCTAGCACGAGTGTATATCCTCTCTTATTAACTCTGTTCCTAGATAGCCGGATCTAGAGAGTCGCTGGACTCCGAGGGAAAAATGTTCATAGATCCTAGACACTATACCTAATGTGCCTAATGGATAAGACGGGCCCGAGGCCCTTCCCTGTCCCAGTGGACGGTCGCGATCGCCATCTGGTATTTGCCTTCCCTACCACATTCCAGTCTGGATATATCCAATGGTCACGAGTGCGTCGGCCCTACCTCCAACACGTAGGAAGAATCCTTTCCGGGGCCGTGGTCCCGGAAATCGAGAGGATCGCGCCAGCACGAGGCGTGGCCATTAATTCCATCGAATCCCGGTATAAGTAAGATTAAAACCGTGGCCGGCGTGCGGTACGTATCCGCGACCGGCACCGCACGTACCTATCCCAGAGCACGGACCGTTTCTTCATTCTGGTCTTTTTGCAAGCGGGGAACCAACCGCCGATACATCCACCGAGCCGTTGCGAAACACAGGCGACGGAGTCTCGCGAGTCGAAACGATCGGTATTAATCGCGACGAGCCTATCCCGGCCGCGTTTAAATTAACCGCCTGTGTCCACGGGACGCAGATGTATCGCCGGCCGATCGCTGAATTAGAGAAAGAATGGTAATAAAGATAACAAACGAGCAGCATGGGGCGCGAGAAACGCGCCGGAACGTTTTGCGCCTCGAACAAGTCTCCCAAGCACCAGTCGCGATCGATTCGCGTCCTTTTCTCTAATCGATACATGTACACTACATGTGCATTAGGCTGGTCCTTATTTTTCGATCATGAAATTCTCGGCACGCCTCACCCCAATATTGTTTCATTTTATTAAAAAAATGATACGTGATAATTAGTAGGCTATCGAATGGTCCAAGCACGATTAAAAAACCGATTAAATAGCCTTTGCGAGTTCTCGCACGCCTAAAGGCGAGCAACTAATCAAGGTCACGCGGCCATACAAGAGAGTTACACGGGAAGAGACATGAAGGGACACGCCGATCACTGTAGCCATGAATCGTGCACGTGTTGATGCGATGAGCGCGAGCAGGATCGCGTCCTTGCGCCTGGCCAGCGAGCCGAGTGATTAGGGAAAGAAGCGTGTACGAAACGTTCGTTAACCGCGCGGTAGTCGAGCCAGCAGTGGCGCAATTAAGCAAATGTGCCACGGGGACGATGGCACTTAATTAATTAGGCACTTCGGGTAATTAAACGGATAAACGTTCGGCAAGGGTGTAGATCGGGTTGCCTGCGGCGGAAACGACATTCCGAGGAAGACGTGCACACGTGACACGTCCGCGCCGCGCGCGCATTATATGACGCAGGAATGCCAGGTGTCTTCCGCGTAATCATTTCCACACAATGACGAGGAGCGAGGCGCGCAGGTGCGCGCGTTTTGCTCGACCGTCGCGAAGGCTGTCACGCTGGAGCGAAACTGATTGCGCCCAGTGATTAGATCCAGTACGATCCGGGAGATCGATAGCGATCGAGGGATTGCCGGTGAATTCTTCTGGGAAAGTTCGGCGCCTGTGGGAAAGCCAGATCATTTTATCCGGCGAACGTGAGGAGTCACGATCCTCCACCCGGGTCCACCGTGGATACGATTTAACCGATAAGTCTTCTGTATTGTTCTTTTATCGGTCTACCCATTGTGCCTCGCCAGATTTCATAACTTTTCCACTTTTTCGCGCGGTAGCGCCTCGACAATTCCTACGGGACCGTGTCCTAGCAAGGACATTTTCACATACTACTTGTTGCATTTTAGCAGGTGAGGTTCGCAGCTCAGGACTCTATAAATCGGTGACGATCGCGTTACCTGTGTAAAAACTATTAACGATCGTAATTGGAATCAAAGTGACGGTGATGTTCTACAAAGTTCGTTCATATTTGTTAGACTTGGTTAAAAACCTTCGTAACGAGTCTGGTTCGTCAAAGTACGGCAAGGGGTTAATCTTCCGAAAGAGGGATTAGCGAGAGGACGAATCGAGTTGGTAGTCTAAATCTAAAGAACCCCGAAGATGCATCCTTGGAAAGTTGGATCGGCGCTTATGGTGAATCACACGGCGGAGAGAGAGAAACGACTCGCGGGGTAAACTTTCACCCTTGGGCTCGTAGTAGTCGTGTCTTTACCGTGTGTACACACCACAATGGTTAACCTATGACTTTGCACTGCGGAATCTTCTTCCCCCTTTCTCCCTTTCTCTCTACGACCTCGCGTGTATACTTGACCCGGTGCCAGACTCCTTAACCAAACATGCATAACCGCTTATCAATTATATCCTCTGCCAGGAGACACGCCGTGCTCAAAAAACAAAACAACATTATGCTCCTTGTGTAACGGATCTCGCGATGACATTTAGACTCCGGATCTTTATGCAAAACGATACGACGTCTGAGTTTTTGTTGTTGTTCAATCGATTAGGAAATCATTTTACGTTGAATTATTTCCTCGCCTTACCAGGATCTCCAACTGATCGGTCGTAACATAAATACCTTCGGCTGATACGTTCGGTAATTTGTTTTTATCTATTAATGCAGCAATTATATTTAATCAATTGCATCGTTCCTAAGTGCAAGAAACGTGCAGTTCTTGTGCAGCTTTAGCAGCGTTTCCAAATAGAATTTATGCTAATTAGTAAATCAGCGAGACAATAATGAAATAAGTTCAGTATCATTATGTTCAACATAAACATTTCGGACAATATATTCGATTCTATATTGCGATCACCATGCGTGGCATTATAATCTCGTAACTTTATGGTCGCACGTTCATATAGATTCTTGCCGTTATTAAAATATGCAAATTTATTGCATCCACCACAACCGGAATCCGCCTCCGAAATGTCACGTGTTTTATACGTAACAGTTAACATATTAATATTTTGCATTTTCGGCTATCCAGCAGGCTTGGGTTCTACTTCACGAATTCACAGGCGGCCATGCAAGGCCGCCAAGTCACTTATTTACAATGATCTGTCACATTACTCATGCTTAAATGGTATACAATTTTTCCCAAAAAACGCTCACCTTTTGCGGAATTCTCTCGAAACTTTACGAGACACCACTCACGTCAAGGGTTTATATTTAGTTAACAACCTGAGAAAAAAGACGCGATCTTCAGGAATTTTTTTCGGAGAAATACAGAATTTTATTTCAATAGAAGTACCTAATTAAAGATTTGTCTGGATTACATAATTCATAGCAAATCTTCTGTAGTAAAATCTTAATCGACGCCTCCTTTCCAGAAGTTGCTTTCCTTGGAGCTGAATCGTCGGAAATAAAAACGTCACGAAGATTCTGTTAATACATCGTTTTATCTAGTGGAAGGATTTTTGCAAAACAATTCTGCAAATGATGCATAATGTTGATCCAGCACTGGGAGAAAGAATATTATTCAGACATTTTCTACACTCAACAGCAAAAAAGTTACTGTAAGCTTTGAAGTGTTATCCTTGTTTTCAAAAAAATGCATAATTTTTTTCAGACCAACCAGACATGATTCCTGGAAGCGCATGAGTGGATCATCGACTATCAGTGCATTTTTTAATGGAGAATCGTATTCGAGTTTTTATTAAAGCTACGCGCGATGACAAGCAATAGTTGTTGAAAGAATTTTAAACATTCTAGAGTTCTTTAACCTAAAGCCGTTCGCGCGACAGAATGTCAAAAGATCGTGCGATAAAATGGCGCGTGTTTCACTCGTTCGTGCCGTCTGCAAGACTTTAAGTGAATATTAACGATCCGAAGAAATTAGGCAGTTTTTCAACGACCGGTTACAAATTCAAATCGAGGCTCGCTCGAAGTTCGCGCGCCGATTATCTTCGGACGGCCCCGATCCTTGACCTATGCAAACCGTACGAAAGCACCGGTGTTTTCTGCATCTTTAGAAAACGACAGCGCCGCGTGCGCGCAGTTTACTTTTCTCTGAAAGGCCGACCTTCAACCTTCTCCGCGCGAAGTAACTTGCATGCGAGATTGCAGCAATGTCGTTCCACCTGAACGACCCGTCGTGTTAGGCGGCGCATAATGATGACTCCTCTGACGCTATAAATTTTCTTCTTTCCTTCCTGATCGCTACCCGCCAGGCTGCTACGTGAACCGTACCCGAACATCCGCAGATCGCCGGATCAATTTTTCGCAACACCTGCGAAGTTTCGATCCTCGCCGAGTACGGTAAATCGTCCACTATCTAAATTACCATGTTGCGAACACCCAGCCTCGCGAAATCGAAAGAAATCGGCGAAAGGCGAACTGAACAATCGCGATTACACTACGAACTTTAATTACAAAACTGTTCTTTATTAATTGAAAGCACAGCTGTTGAATAACGATACATTTCTGTATCCACTAATTTTAATAAATTCACGAGAATAAATGCTGTTACTATTTTGTGTTGCATGTACTCATTTTTGTTATAAATGCATAATTAAATGAACAAATTAATAAAAACGGTATAAACATTCTTACAACTTTAATAAATCGATGGGAATGTATTCCAAAGAGATTTGGAAAAAATTGCAGATATTGTTGAAAGTGTTCTGCCCGGTTGAAAGTTCTTATGCTTATGGAGAAAAAAGTGAATGATCTTCGGCCCTCCACGCTGGTTAGATTGAGCACAAAGCTGTTGAAACATCGTATCGTTACAACGTTTCACTTGAGCTTTTTTAACGCGGTAAATTACTTCCTCTCAATCGTGTTTCTCTTCCCGGTCTTAGATCAGCGAACGTGAGGTATGTTAAAAGGTATCGAAACAAGAAAAGCATGAGTTTCCAGCGTAGCAGAGGAACGCGGTGCGCAAATATTTGCGAACATCTTCATTTCCGGCTCTTCCCTCGACAAAGAAAGTTACGTTCACAATCGATTTATTTAAATAGTCCACCGCAGCTGACGATAAAGTACGGAGGACGCCGCGGCTTTATCCGACGTAGTCGCGTTTTTCTGTTCTTTGTCCCGTCGTTCGCCTCACCGCAAAAAGTTATTAGGAACTGGTTTTAGAGTTTCCAGTTAAGTCATCAGTGTAACATTTTAGAGCCTTCAATGGCACCGATGGCGGCAGTCCTTCGGTAATCGGCCGCCATTTTATGTGTCTTTACGGGCACTCGAAGAACGTGTTCATTTTTTAATTGCACTCCGGAATTGCTTCCACCTCATACCACATTTCTACACTGTTGTATATAAATAGACATATATATTTTCTCCTTTAAATCTTTAGGAAGAACTACGTAAAATCAAACAAACTATTAGAAAATTGTTATTTCATACATATCCGCTGTATAAAGTGGAACTGTTCGAGGTACTGATGGGTATAATCCTTCTCACACAATTAGTATCGATTTCTATTTTTTATTGGTAAAAAAAGAAATATATCTCTCCCAACCATTATTTATGAATTCACCACAATTCAATTCAATATTTGCTTACCGAATTATTTGAAAATCATGATGAAGAATCGGATCACTACCATCGCTAGATCGAAGTATCTATTATCCTGTGATCTGTTGCACAACGATTTTCGAGGAGCGCATGAGGGTTAACAATTCGGATGAAATGATATTTATATCGGAGTAATAGCGTCTGGCCGAGGATCGAACACGAGCAATCGTATCACGACATAATTCAAGGAACCGACAGTCGGCCGATCGTGCTGGAAATAAATCTATCCGGCGTGTATACGACGATTCGATCGTGCAAATCAGCGGCCGAAGGAACGCACGATCCGGGAATAAGTTATGCCTTTAATGTGTGCGTGACCAAGGAAAAGTGCTCGATTTGTTTTGACACCGAGACACCGGGGGTACAAGCCGCTCGTACAATATCGGCAACCTAGATTTCGCGCCGCTTTTACGACACCTCGCGATAACTCACCGAGCCAGACGTCGCATATCGGTTTACGATATCCGGTAGCAGCGGATTCGTGTTCGAAAACTGTCGCTACAAATGTAACCGCTCCTTCGATTTCGCAGTTTTCTAGTTACGGCCCGAGAAATCGGTAATTCGTGTACCAACGATTTTTCGACGCCGCGCGAGCCGCTTTTACCAACGCTGCTGCAGCACAGATTTCACCTAACCGATTATTGTTCGCCGAGTCGATCTATACACGGTACTACAATCCCCGGGACACCTATTACCCGCGCCGATTTCTCTGCGAAACTTTGCAAATTGAAAATCCTAACTCCAAAGGAATTTAACAGGACGAAATAATTTAATAACGAAGTAATTTAAGAAAATTTCAGCGCTCTATCTCATTTCGATCGGAAATGCCCCACTGTGTCCCGGCAGCTGAGCGTTGGCGGTACACCGTGACATCGCAACGAACAATAGTTTCTCGGTTATGCGAATCACGTCTTGTTGTATTGTAATGTTGTCTTGACAAAATATCCGAAGCTCATTGTAATCGGAGAGAATTCACATAATCGAGAAACTCTTGTTCACCCGCACGACTAGCTAGTTGGTAATACTGCTGCAGTGTTCCTTTTACTTCTGCAGCGACCCAATAATCCGCTAATCTAAGACAACCAAACCAAAGATTGCAGAAACTTGAGAAACACCTGCGACGCTAATTTCCAAGATGGCGAGCGGAGCGGTGAAAATCCGTAACTGTTCGAGTGATTAATCTCCGCGGTTCCAGCGACAATATTCGCACGCGTGTGCACGCACGTAGATACACTTGTACAGCACCTGCGTGTGGACAGGCATAAATCCATCGCGACTGTCGCGCGGATTTTTATCGACGATCCATCCTCGGGAACACAATGGGCAGGTAAGCGTCGACGGGACACGCGGCCGGTGACACAATTCCGCGATCAATGCGTACCGACGCATTGTCGGACCGATCGCCACTATCGTCCGTTACAAAATTTATCGGACGTTTCGCGCCGGTGTGTTCTTTTTCGTTTCGCGCAGCCTGGAGACAAATCATCGGAACCGTGTACGAGCACAGTCACCGATCAACAATCCCGGTATTATCGTTTGGCACCAACGACGACGATCGCCAAAGAGAACGGTAGATATCGATTTTATTGAGGGGGAATTTACGTCATCTTACCCGTGCTGGATTTCTTTCGATAATACATAAGACGGTCGAATTACGAGGGCCCCGGAGGTACTTTACGCAACACACTTTCCTCCCCGGCTGCTGCATTCCCATTTCCCATTTTTTTCCTATGGGATCTACCTCTCTTCACCCCCTCGGCAACACGTACACTTTTACACCTTACATCGTGGAGAACGATTTTAACGTGTTTACTGTTCATACATCCCAAAGATAAATTCCAAGACACAAGTAAATGGCTAAAAGCAGAGATTGTTTCCTCTAGCGAGCGTGTTAGTGCAGTCTATTGTACTGTGATTGGATTGTTGTTGGTAGCTGAAAATCGGAAATGTAGTGTGCCTAATACATTTCGAAGCCGGAGCGTATCTAGCCGTTTCCCAAGAGAGCTAGGCGCACAAAGCCGGGAGGAAAGTAACGTCGTAAAATAATGAATAATCTCCGTTGAAGTCGGGGCCTGAGTGGACGCACGCGTACATGGGTCCTATACCGCGGGCCTGTGTCGTGTGCACGCGTATAAGCGAGTTCACGATCGAGCCGCGTGCGCGCTCACTCGCTTAGTTTAAAGTAGCTTCTTACGTCAGTCGTAAAATGAGCTCACGGCGATCCTAGGAAATGGGTAACGAGTGAGCATACACGGCCGGATTCTTTTTCCCGTGCTATAAGTTCGCGACGCTATATAATGCCTATGAATACGCTGGTTTGCTTCCAGGATACAAGTGGGGAGCTGGAGCGAGCGCGCGTCACCGCGACACGGTGGTCGAGTTGCGTAATGTTTCGCGCTTCTGGCTTTCGCGAAACAAACAAGAAGACCTCTCGTCCGACACCGCTAAAGGATGTTTGCCTGGCTCTATGGCGAAACCCGGCACCGTCTATTCACGTATGTAAACACGCCTTTAGTTTTTCAGCGGCGCGACTCTCTGAACGCGCGCGACCGTGTTAGGAGTCCGGGCTCGAGCAGACTCCGAGGATGTGGCGGCCAGCTCGTAGAAACTTCTAGCAGTCGTTTGCTGTACCTAGATACTCTCAGAGACGACGATAAAATTTTTTTTCCAACGGTTCGGTACAGGGTGGCACGTAAATCCTTTCCATTCAATCCTTATTCAACCCTTAACTGGTACGCTGGCCTCGCTTATGTGGATCCAAGCACACAAAGCTAGATCGTCTATTTCTGTAAACTGTATGCCTGATTTATGTTATAATAAAGGTTTAGTTTTAAACGCTTCAAATGGTTTAGAATATCAAAATGACAAGGTTCTACTTATTTATATCTTGTGTCATTTTTGTTACAATGTGTGTTTGGATAAAGATTCAAAAAAGTATATGTATCAATTGTGTAATTGAGAAAATCATAGTAATAAATTTAATTGTCAAAATATAAAAAGAAACCGTCTGTAAAGGATTATTGTTCCAAGTGTCCAAGGAATGCAAACGGTCACGATACCAATGGACTTAAACATGCAAAGAGCCACAGAGTATCGAGGTAACTATACTTCAAGGATGACCATTCTAAGAATACAAAGTTCCAAAGGACAAGAGTTATTCTAGGCATACTATTAGGTCGGTGTAAAAATAATTGGGATTTGCTTCGCTTTAACCTTTACCATCTATTTTCAGATGAATTGTTATTTCAATATGTTCGTGCTATGCCGTCGTAAAGCGCAGAGTAGGTTCTATTGATCTGTGCAAACGGTTTCTGCTTTCATTGTTCCACGGTGTCCATTCGAATTTGTCAAAGTGATGAAACGAAAAAATCGGAAAACTTATCTTGAAAACAACATGTAAGCTCGTAATTTTTCAATTAAATTTTGTTCTATGTAAATCTGTTATATCTTCAATAATGTTAATCAGCCCTTAGACATCTCAAACTGAAGTGATTCCACATTAAGAATTCACAGATCAATCACTCCAAGAGTGTTAAGAATAGAAAGGGTCTGGCTTCCTAAGATCTCAGGTGGTGTGCAAAGATCCTGAATTCCAAGAGTCTTAGGAATGCAAAGGGCTAGGACTCGAATGGTTTTATGCGATGTACAAAGAACCAGAATTGCAAGTGTCTCAGGAAATGCAGAGAAACAGGGTTCCCAAGGTGGTGTGCAAAGGGTCAGGATCTTAAGATTCAACTTAAAAGTTCTTGTAGCTATGCCCAGCAATTAATTCCTCAGGATTCCCATACGGTGTGCAAAGGGTTGGAATTCTCAGATTCGCAAAGCTGTAGCTGGACGTATCCCAGCAATAAACTCCGAATTACAGGTCGTCTTGAAATGAGTCAGTGCATTGTTCTACACTTGAATGCTAAATCCAATTAAAATTGGAAGACCAATCGTACAGTTGTGTTTTAAAAATTGGTTTCACCGTATTATTTATCTCAGAGTTGTAATGATTTCGTAGTCCATTGATGTTTCTTTTCTTTGAAACGCGCTTTGAAAAATCGATTTTTGACCCGTCTACACGAGACCGTAATAAGCATGGCGTAAGAACAGGATTGGGTGTATACCGTTGTTCCGAGTATTGTTGCACGAACAAATCGAGTGTGCTAACTAGCCGGAGGCTAGTCGAAGTTCGTCGCTCGTTAAAAATTCAAACAATAAGTGCATGACGACCGACGGGAAGCCATGAACGGCGTCTATGCGATTACGCTGGCAAATAACTGGCGGTGCAACAGTTCGCGCGCGTATACAAAATTACAGCCGCCCGGCGCGGCGTCCGACGTAAAACGGCCCCTGCTTTATTACAAGATGTAGACATCACTCCGTCATAGATATGGTCACCCGTGGAACGAGCTCGTAGACCAAGCCAGATGCATCGGTGGCGAGCCATAACGCCGTACGGTGCACGTCGTTCCTGCGCGGAAAGTATAACAGCCGCGTCAATAAAATATCTTCCGTGTGGGAAGGTGCAAAGACGCGACGCTGCAGGATAAACCGTCGTGGACACTCGCTTGAACCTTGGAGGATTTCACAAGAACCGTGAGCCGTCTTTAACCCTTTATATAATACCGGCCAATCGTAAATTAACCCAGAGAACAAAAGAACATGGGGAAAAAGAGAAGTAATAGACACGAATCTATAATGATCCCTATATAATAATTTCTTTTTGTATATATATACATATCGTTTTCCATAAATGACATTAAAAGTAAACTTCTAATAATTCTTCTCTTTGCAACGTGTTAGTTGTTCCATGTGTTCAAAATATATTATAACATTATACTAATAAATGGAAAGAGGATTATTTTGTTATTACGCAATTCTTTTATCTAGATTAAAATAAATATACTATACTTTACTAACAATAAACGTTACTCAACATTGTTTTGGAAAGTAATCCAACGGTATTACGGTTTTATCCATGGAATAAAACATTGACACCGAACATCCCTTTATTCTTTAGAACGATTTAACAAGCTGTTAGCAGGCTCCCGGTAGGTAAAGTGTTAAGAAATGCATTTGCAGGTGACCTTCCGCGGCGACCAGCAAGTTTCGATGCCACAGTCTGTCTTCCTCCGACCACCTTCCCCTTTCTTATCGATTCGTTCTTGCTATTTTCACGTTCTCTTTGTAGCCTGGTCCCGTGACGTATCCAAACCCACGCGCGTCGGCATCACGAAAATATCGCCGGACGAAGGTTAGCCAGATCTGTTTTGCGACCACGATGGTCTCCTTTTGCGACAGCCGGCCCCGAGGATGACGGCACTTGCAGTTTGCAGTATACTATCGGGAAGTCGGAGACCTTGGAGGCGGAGCTCTCGTGCTCGCGTGTTGTTATAATTAAATATTCCGGATTATTTATCGAGGGATCGCACAACTTCCGGCCGGTGTATCGGCGTCGAGCCATTTTCGGCAAACGTCGGACGTGCGGTCCAGTTCGTTCTTTTTCCCGCTTCGGTACACTTGACCTCGACTGCACGGTCTTCCACGATGCATCGAATCATTGAGAATGCACCGCGTCTCAGATGGTTTTCTGTTCCGCAAACCTTCGGCTTTATCTTTATTATTGGTCTGCCGGATCTTTGTGCACAACAAAAGCTTTACAAGCCGATTATCAGGGAGGGTTAAACGGAATTGTATTCCTTTATTTCATAATTCAAACAAGTTGAAGGAATTTTAAGACACCCTGCAGTTAACAAATCTGTCATATAGGAAACAAAGAATGTGTTTTCTTATTGTGTTTATTTTCCTAAAAATGTTGTTTTAATTTTTTTTTTAATATTCTGACCTTCTAAACTGACGTTATTTTACAGTACTTGCAGCGAAATCCTCGAAGACCTTCCGGAACGACTGAAAAAAAGCAGCCTCGGCATGAGGTTGGCTACCGTCTATCGTCGAAGGGTTGCCAGACGCGTTTAAGCGATCGGCGAGTATATCAAGGCCGCCGGTGGTCGACATGAATGACCCTTCTGAATGAAACGGGCCGATCGAAATAGAAGAAGAGAAAGAAGAGAAAGAGGACGAGGACGAGGACGAGGAGGAGGATGAGGAGGAGGGTTTCCGCAGACGGTGGAACGAAGATGAATGTCGCGGCGGTCAGGATTCGTTCGCCTCATTAGACGAGGGTCATGCGGATAATTAAGGTCGCATTATAATCGTATGATAAACCGGCCGACGCGACGCCGCGGCGGCATCTTCTGGCCTTCTCCATACATAAGTAGTCCACGGTGTCTAACAGGAACACCCGTAAAATGTGCCGACGGATTTGATCGCGCGGCGGTCTGGGTCGCATTAAAAGCGCGTTATCCCCACCCATAGCTATCCATGGGGACTTGGGGTGCGCGACGATGCCCACCGCCACGGTGAATCGGAGCCTCGTGCGGTCGCTTCTCGTCTCAAGGTCATCCGACAGCCCCCGAGGGCACTGTCGATTATAAATCCACGAGAAATCCGTATTTACTGCGTGCACTTCGAGGCGATCCGGCCCTGTATCCTCTGCGACTACGAACCTTTAATGTCCTTTTGACATTTTATGCATACGAAATGTGTCCCTTCAGCTTCGATTAGATAACATTCTTTAACATAGCTGAATATAAATGTTCCTGCGTATAGGAAACGTGTTGGACAACATAGACCACCGTCAGGTTGTTCGTCTAATCGGTAGTGAACGGATGCGTCCCTTGTCTGTGCTGATCACGCAAAACGTAATATTATTAGTAGGCTATTAAACGTGCCCTTTCTTGCCGTGAGTTTTTACAATCAGTTGCGAAACAAGGTTCGTGTAACGTCGATGGTAGATCGTTTTATCATCTTCGAATCTTAGTATGATGAACAATGTTCGCGGGCAGAGATGCACTCGGTAGCAGATATGCTAGCCGCGACGGTTGGTTCTGCTTCGAAATGGACAGGTGGCTTTACGAGCGCGTCGATGCGCGAGCATAACGCGAGCGTATCGTCCCTTTCCAGTGATTTTGCAAATCACCAGGCCTATTCGACCGGTCTTTTTCCTGTTCGAAAGTTAATAGCGTATTATTTATAAACCGATCGGGCAATTAATATCAGCTACCCTTCTCCCCCTCGTGTTGATCGTCCACCCTTCGGCGTCGTTGCGCTTCGATGAGCCTCTCCCCGTAGCGTTTCAGCGGCGATGCGGCACACAGCCGTCGTTATAACGTCCAGTTTTAATATCGAACCGAGAGGAAAAGGTCGTGAATGGCCAGCGCGGTGTGCTGGGTGGTCCCATTGTGAGACGGGAGAAGCTAAAGTGGATTTTAAACGTCCGCCGGGCATAAAGAAGTACAGAAATTTACGTTCGTCGTCGTTGTTGTTGTTGTTGTCTTACTCTTCGTCCAGATCCTCCTGTTGTCGTTGTTCTCGTCGTCGTCGTTGTCCTCGTCTAGTCTACGGGAAAAGTTGTTCTTCGTACGTCCGTCTGTGGGCTCTCTCATCGCCGGAGCTGCCATGCCGTCGAAAGAATGCCGTGATGATATACCAGTTTCGTAAAGGTCTCGTGCCCCCGGTGCCACTGCACCACTGTGCACCGATGCACCGATGCACCGCTGCACCGTGTACGACTGCAAACACACCCGGCCGCGATCGACCCGACAAGAACTGTCCCTCCTTCAGGAATCTCTCGGCATTAGCGCTTTTTTCGAGCCGGTTTTTACGAGGCGTCATTGCCGATCCCTACCTGCCGACGCACACCCGATGACACTCGTTTCCACCGAGCTGAACACGCCGCCACCAACGGAATCGGGATTGCTACCGGTTCGCCGGGGAACGCACCGGGGACACTGCCACCCGGTGTTACTACACGCGGTGGACAACTCGCGAGCCAACCTTTATATACTGATTTGTGCAAGTCCCAAAATCGCCTACAGACCATACAATTACTCTTCACTCTGCGTGCAGGGGTGCAAACGCACCCCATCAAAACGTCTAAGAAAAGTGTAAATATTTCCTGTGCCACCTTAATTTCAAAAGAATTTCATCTCTCTATTTCATTTCTATCAAAACTTCTTTGATTTTGACACAGATTTCATCGGCCTGGCCCACTGTGCGCCTCAGAGGCGCCATTCGAATGCTAAGGGTTAATAATGTTAATATTCTCTAATGAGATTAAATCCACCACTAGTACATACACACGAATAGTTTCTATACTGTTATGTTCCCAGCTTGAAACTAACTGAAAGCAATTTTATCAATTATGCTAATGATAACTAGTCCAAGATCATATGAAACAGCGGTGAATTGGCGCAGGAGGTTCTCACGGCGCGGCGCGGCGCGGCGCGGCGCAGCGCTTCACCACGCATTGAAATCCCTTTCGCCGCACGACTCGCCGCAAAGGGATTATCGAGAGAGAAAGTGGCAATAAATAGTTGACAGCGATTTCGTCAGGGAAGAGGCTCGGCAGTGGTTCATTAAAATGTTTCACCGGAAAAACGCCACGCATCGGGACTTAGATGCACGGGAAGCGTGGCGTTGAAAAACAGCGCAGGAAATTGTAATGGTTTCTACTCAAGCCGCGTCGTTAGCGGTAATAGTGCCAATAAGCGCTCCAGAAAATAAAGTAATTTGTCCCATATCGCTGCAATATGTTTGTATAAAGACTTGTCAGCCGAGGAATGTGTTTATGCGCGGAAAAAGGACATTTTTAACCACATCATTTTCTAAAGATTTACACGTTATACATGATCTTGTTCGGATGAAAATCGCGAGCATGATTCAGAATTTTAACAAACTTGGATGAAACAAACATTTTTATTAAACCTTCTAATAATACTATTTTACGCTATTTTCGTAAAACTATAAATAAAAATAATATATAAAAATCTATAATTCTAAAAGGTTTTAGAATAATTCGGTCTGACTTTCAGCTAAAGATGTCTCTCGCAGTGGTCGAGTTTTCGCGAATCGAGTCAAGTGAAGTCGATTTGCGCTTCGATACGTAATTAGCGGTGACTGCGAGGTGCACGCGGAACTCGGGCCCGAGGCTGTCCCGAGCAGCCGAAGCTGAAAAGGCGAACGACGGGGCGTGGAGAAAGAGAAGAAGGCGGAGGATGTAAGGACGAAAAGGGGTCCCGTCCGTCCCGACGAAATCGAGCGTGACCACGAGAGATGCACTACCGATCGATGGATCGGCCCGGTAAAAAATGCCAAAGTTGTAAAGTTGAACGGACGTCTGGTTTTTGCTGGTGATTTTTGCTCGCCGCACGAAAATCATCGGAAGCTGTCTGCCAGCCAAGCCAGCTACCTTTTCTCCACCCTTCCCACGATCCATTACGCACGCTGCGAACGATCATCTACCCAACTACAGATCCGCCGGAAGATTGATCAGCCCTGGACATCGCATCTCTACTCGACGATCTTACAGCTTTATGGATTCCACCTTGGCGCGTCTCCACGATGCTGCCACGAGATACACAGTTTGACAATTAAATCCCACGTCGGCGAATTCCTCTATTGTGTCCGCTCTACAAGGAATGCTACTTTGCTCCGGCTGCTTTACAGTTACCGCGAGTATGTTTGCTAGCTACTCGCCAAGCCGCCGCGAGCAGATCCTCGCGACGCGCGATGGGCCAGATGAATCGCGAAATCTCTTGCCACTTTATGGACGGTGGATTCCATGAGAAAATTCTACGCTCGAGGATCTTCCTCTAATAATTTCCTATTACTTCTAGCATTTACCCTATATCCTCAGCAACATTTTCAGGTGTTTTGGTAATTATGAACATCAACGATACAACAATTTTATTTGTTTTCTTACGTTAATAATAACACATGTACGGTAAGATTTATTGTTACCTTACGATTGTGTTAATAGTAAAAGCTATTGTATCGATACTTAAATTGTTAGCTGGAACAATGTTGGATGATGATTGGTTGAACAACATTTCGATAAATTTTGTCCGAATTTCCATCGAACATTCTCCCCGATGTTCCCACAAAAACTTTCCACTAGCAATTCATTTCTCCATCAAATCACGCCACGACCGCTCGACGCCTCGTAATAAAATCGTGCAAAGAATGCCGAACAGGAATCCATAAAGTTGAAGTCGCACATTAGTCTATCCTCGGGCCGAGCCAGAGAGCAGTTGGACAGGAACGGTTTGCATTTTCTAGAATATCACACCACCACACCCTGGCAAATCACGAGTTTCGCATTTTCCCTTGGAATAAAATCACGAGTTCACGGTGCGAGAAACCGGCGAGTGTGGGTCGTGTTCGTCGGTTCGTTCTCGGTTTCGTCCGCGTCGGAACAAGGTTGCTTGGTCGTGATTGGATAAGAGTCGCGACTCGCTCCGAGCGAGAAAAAGGCCACCGAAAATGTCTGGCTGCTGCCATACCATGGCATGCCTTGCCGTCGTGTTGCGCGCGTTTTCTTTGCCAGGCTGTTGGCTTCCTCCTTCCCAGAAGGGTCGGAACTGCCTGTTCACGATGTTCGTTGCGGTCACACCTACATTGGGTAACCAGCGGGGACCACACAAATTGGCAACAGTGACCGGTCTCTACCCGTCCGTGCTTCTTTTTCAACGTGGTCGCCATTGATTCGCTGGCGTAGAACGACCTTTACATAGCCTACACCTCTATGCAGCAAAAACTCACCGCGAGATGACTTTCGAAACATCAGAGGCCTGGCGCCCGACCGACCTCGCTACCTCGGCGAAACCCACTTCGAGACTTCTTTTCTTTTCCGTTTCTGCCACGCATCTTTTACCCGATACTTCCACGCACCTGTTCGATTTTTACCATTTTATCTACTCCTTCTGTTCCGTCATTCTGTACAGCTCTCATATTCACAGAATATGTACCGTATTACAAGAATGTTGGCTCAATGTTTAATTTACCGGGAACCTTCTTCATCTTCTCGATTGTAGAAACAATCCAACGAAGACGAGATCCAAATTTCGACTAATCGATAGTGGGTTTTAGACGAAATTTGGTCGACAAAGTTCCAGACGAGTCGTTCCATAAATCTGTGCAGGCGTCGCGTCTTAATCGGTATTCTTACGGCGGCGCGGCGCTCGAAGTATATCACGCGCTTTGAGCATTATGGCCGCGCGAATATTCTTAATCTCGCAGCGCGTCGCGCGGCCTGCGTCTCTAAGGATTTCCTTAGCGCATAATGCACGCACGGACCACGTACCGTGATTTAAGCGGACAGCTTCGGGAATCGTGAATTCGCGAGTCGCGAGAAACGGCTATTTATACGGGACGGAACAGAGCGTGGCGACAATGGCCGAATTTCGTATGCTGTTCGAACACGCGATGCCCCTGCAGGACAAAGGGCCTGCATTCGGGGCACGCGCATTTTCGTTGCCGGCTAAACTCGCGTTGAATTCTCCCGCCGAGGCGTCGCGCGTCCAAGCGCCGATTAAATTCCGCCGCGAGATTTTTGTCGTTGAAATATTCAATCCATAATGCCTGGGAATCGACGATGTACAAGCTGTCCGTATAGGTTTAACCCTTCGCGGAAGGCAGCTCTACAGACCAAACAATTTCGCGTTCTCTGACTGAGAATCGTTTCTAAAGAAATTACTACTCTTTAAGAATATTAACACGTTGGCCACCATGACCAGAGCTGGGGAAAATAGTATTTTAAATAGTAAATAATAAATAATATTAATTATTTGAATTATGATGATAATGAATTATTGACTTTTCGTTTCCCAGAAACTGTGTAGCGTTTAAAACCGAACAGCTTCCTCATAGTTGACGGTGTTGGACGAATAAGCTGTTCATATTAACATGTAGGAAAAAACAGGGAAACGAAATGGAAAGGGGGAATTCCAGGAAGCCGGTGGAGGTAGCTGTTAAAAATCGAAAGTGGATTTCCGCGCGTAACCGGTCATCGGTAGTGGGGTAGGTAACATCATGTTCCATGGAGCAGGAGCACGTGTAGCATGCATGTGCACGCGACCAGCAGGATGTATACGTGTATAGTTAGCCTCGATTATCGGTGATTAGAAAGTATAGTGAAAAATCGAGTAGTGCGTCGACGTCGCGTCGCCCAATTCGTCGATCCGCTGCAGCTCGGGTGCTTGCTACTTCCGAGACCCGCTATCCGCATTCAAATTAATGAACCATGCAAAAACCTGACTTACAAAAAACTTACAAGATCTCCAACGCGGTTCTTTTGGGTAGAGGTTAATAATCAGTGGACATGAATTAGCACATCATTAACCATTCGTCTGGAATGAAATGTTTTGAAAGCTGTTGAAATCCGGGTTTACTAAACTGCTGGTATTTTCAACTGGACAGTGTTGGACGTTTACGTCAGTTGGTAATTGTTTTTTTGTTATAGCCATTTTTATTAATAGACTTTCGGAGTTCGAAGTCTGACCGGTTTTTGATAGCAACCTGTCTGAAACATCGCAGTGCTTTTCTAAAATGATAGAACGAGGAAAGACTATCGATAACATATTTCAGTCGACGTACAAGAAAGAAAAATATTTTTATGACGGACGGCTGTCGAAGGAACCAAATATTTTACCAATTAGAAAATAATCCGCCGTTCAAGGCGTTTAATCACTGGCCGTTGTGCACGCAGTTGGCAGCCGTCGGCTTTCACATTATGATAGACACGGGACCCCGCGTTGACTAGGACTGACAACCACCATTACAATTTCATCAGTTTCCCACAAAGGATTCGCGACGAGCCGCGGCTGCATAACTCCGCTGACAATACGATGAATCGTGTGAAATACCGAGGGAAGCGTTCATCATCGCCGCAAATGATGATGATCGCCGTGCGAGAAGAGGCTCGTGTCGAGTCTCGATATGTTCAGCCATCGATTAGCACCATCCGACCGGGATGGTCATTGTTATCACCGAAATGAGAAAAAGTGATAGTGTAAGAATTACTTTTTCGATTAAAACCCAGACCTAGACTTCCATATAAAAATTGATTGTTTCATAACCATTCATAACCAGTTGTTAATTAAATGTATTAACTCTTATACCATAACTTTGAAAATTTGTCTTCCAACAATTATGACGTCTGTTAAAAAGCAAGATAAAAGCCTGTACAAGCTCGAACAGAATTTTTCCAGGAACGAAAGATAGCTGTCGCTTCGATCGGTAGGGAGAAGTATTGAAATAAGAGGCGTGATAGAAAAATCTGGCGGTTCTCCTTGAAGGGCACCGCGCTCGGAAACGTATTGACATTCAAACGGAGTAGCGGCCCTCCGATTTGAAAGTAGACACCTGTATGCCCGAGCCTCCCGCCTCGGAGCGGGCCCGCGCATAAACAAGCCTCCGAGGCGAGAATAAATCTGAATTCGATTTGCCACGAATTTACGAGGATATTGTCGCCGCGCGCTGAGAAACAGTGCGACCCGACACGGGGAGATTAATATCTTCGTTGCGTCCGGGGGACTCGTGTTTGCGTAAATTTCCCGTTACGTTTTGCGCTAGGGACCGCTCGAAAAAAATAGGAACGCCGTTGGATAATATCTTACGGTGAACGTTGATGTATGCACGCAGATGAGAGGAGCGTTCCTCTATGCCAGAGCTGAAGACACCGGCGCGCAGTGGGGGTGTTTGTCCGATACAGGCAGTCCAAATCACAACGTGTTCTCAACAGGTACTTAACGCTCAATTAGTAATTATTGCTAATTGAGAACCCATCGAGTAAGAAAAAAATATTAAAATATCAAAGAATCTTTTAGTCAATGGAAGAAGAACTTTATGCGCGTCGTCAAGACAAGTATGAAAATGTGCATGAAGATATCCGCGGTCTATGGACGAAGGCGAAAGGAGATATGGGTCCGTACTGACCCATTACAGAGACGGCACGGATGAAAGGAAAAATGTATGTGGGAGTTAGAAGAAAGTGCTGGAAGACACGAAGGAGAAGTGGAATAGAAGAGAGGAACGAGAAGAGGATAAATGACTAGGTATTAATAAGCAGGGAAAGATAAGGAAATAAGAAGAAACGGGAAGGGATAATGAGGGAAGAGAACGATTAGACTGAGGTTAGGACTAAGGCTCTGCGAACGTTTAAGGATTTATTATGTAATTTATTTTCACCGCGAAATCGTCAAAAGAAGAAATATGATTTCCTTCGAGTTCTCATTTCGCGACCTGATCTAGAGAAATCTGCAGTTCCATAAACGTTGGGGACACTGGTAGACCACCGATTGTACAGTATTTACCACAAAATTATTCACAATTAATTTTGTTTATTAGTTATTATTTTTTGAAATCGACATTTGGCCAGCTAAATCGACGTAAAGGACCACTGTGCGGCGAGTTTGCTGAAGGAGCAGGTCGATACGTAGCCTGTTTACAATAATGAAGCGTTGCAGTCGCATTTTTCTAGATCGACGAGACAAACGACAGCGCGTCAAGGAATTCCAATCACGCCGCGGCGGTGTTCCCCCTCCCGGTTCAATTACGATCTACCTAAATGGTAGATTCCACTCGGCCCAATAAAGGCGTTTTGCAATTAGCACCAACTGCATTTCCATCTACACTGCTCCTCCCGGTCTGCCTGTTATTGCCGATGCATTATGATAGCGCCGCGAGACTGCGAAAGATGCTGAAAAGGTAGATAGCGAGCGAACGTCTAACCGGTGCGCGCGGCCGTGCCTCCGATTCGCAGGTGAAGACAAGTTGAACGTTCCTGGTACGAACGAATCAGGCTTCTGACAAATTCATTGGCTCGAAGTTATTGCGCCGCGTCGAACACGTCGATTACAAACCGACTCGTTCGATCTCGCAAAAGTTCGTTATTATTGGCATTGTTTATTAAAACTTCTCAATCGTCGGCGAAGTCGCCGGAGAATTCTTCAAATGACCGATCGGCGAAGTCAACGTATAATTAGCCAGGTTGGTGTGGAGTCGGTGTTTCACGATGAGAGCTTTGATTGCTCGAATTTACGATCCGTTTCTCACGATTGTAATATTTTTGAGTATCAACTATTTCTCAACAAGTACGCTTGAAAAGACTTGACCACCTGATGGCAAGCCCTTCGACGCAAACCATAAAAGTAAGATAAAAATATACTGTAAAAGTGTAAATAACAATCCAATCGAGAAAAATCGTGGCATTAAATTCCGGCAGCTCGATAACAAACAAAATAGACCAATCACGCGTTCAAAGTGATCGTGCGATGACCAATCCGGACGCGGGGCTGATCCCCAACGTCTCCCGGGGCTGTCTAAATCATTCCGCTGCCAATAAAAGTCATCCCTGCGATCTTGTTAACCGCAATTACACGGGCCGATTGTGAACGGACCGTGGGACGATCAATCGCCGAAATATCGGCCGCAGCACAAAGGGGCGATTCCATTCCAGAGGCGTCTTCGTAGCACGCAATTAGCTTAATAGGCTGGCGGCGTGGGTCATGGGCGGAATTAAAAGTGGCGCATATTTGTACTGAATGGACGCACGAACAAAGAGAGGTGCCAGATAGATTCCCGGAGGAGCGTACTAATCCTTGGTAGTGGTTGCCAGTCGGGAGAGGGTCGGAAAAGAGAAAGAGACAGGGAGAGTGAACAGAGAGAAAGAAGGAGAGAGAATCCACCGTCACGAGAATCGCCGCTAATAGCCGTTTAAACGTGAAAGTAGTAAAGGCGCAAGTGGACCTCGTAGCTTCTTCCTATATACAGGGTGTCCTGTGGCTTCCGGGAAATCATGACTAAAATATTTCAGAAGAGAAGATCGTGTAAACGTGTGCCCTGCTTTCCCTTGGTGCCGAGTTGCACCGAGTTTTGTATTTCACCAGCTCTGTTGAAAAATGCAACCAGCTGGAACTCTAATTTCATGTACCTACAAATCTCTAATTATGATACATCGTTCCATTGAAAAATTCTCAAGCTCTGCTTACAGAAAACGAGTGAACTGCTGTTTGGACGTTGCTATAATTCTGAAGAATATATAAATGAAGAATATAGAAACTAGAGAATGTTGAAACAATTGAAAGTTACACACATCGTGCGTATCATCTACATAAATATAACTTTTGGTCAAGCATTACACACTCGAATTATGCAATTAACTTCTCGGAAGAAAACCGCATCAACTTTTTCCGGGTAACTGATAGAATCGTGTCGCGAACCGTTTCTCCGGTGTCACGGGACACCGTGTATAGTCGTCCGTGGTAGCTAAGCTCTGTTAGCTATCCTAGCTGAGAGAGCGGTCGTCCGGGCAGGAGAGGAGTCGTAAAAATTCCTGAAGAACGCGGCGATACAGAAGACAGCAGAGCGGCGGATGTTCCAGTTCGTTCCTTACTCCGAACGGAGTGTACGTGGGTTTTCTGCGGCCGCTTTCCTTTCTTCCTATCCTCTCGCGGCGAAGAGCGGCTCTTTTTCCGTCGTTCGACCGGCAGCCAGGCTTAACGATATGTCGGTGGGGAGGGGAGGGGGCTCAACACACCGGCCGCCCCCTCCTCCCCTTCGGGGCCAGAGTAAACGTACGTAACGCGACGTAACGAACGTAATTACGTGCACTAGTCCCTCGTACACGGTAACCTGTTAATTCCTGTGAGCCCCCATCTTCCCTCCTCCCTCCAGCTTGGCGAGAGACCCCACCCTTGTTTCACAGCGAGACGTGCACCTCGGGCGCGATCCTGTTCGCTGCTGAAGCCTTCTTCTGCCTGGCTGAAGCCGCCGCAAAACGGTCCACCGTTTTCAGAGCTACCAGACCCCTCTGTCAGGTTGTAAAATCAGCCTAACGCGATGCTAAATTACGACTGCTCGCTGCTAAGCTGCCGTGATACTGGTCAGGGGGTCTGCTGGCTTCTGCGCTTCTAATTAAACGTGCTTTACCGCCGTAACCCGATGCAAAGTGACCGACACGCCGCGCCGTGCCACGCCAGCCTGCGACCATCCTCCTTCAGCAGGACTCTATGCGCCAGGATCGTTGGGAAATTAGGCAGAGGAATGCCGTGCTACGCGCGACCCTTCAGCACACAACCACCGCTAGAACTATTACACTGCCGCCGCGCCGTCGAACACCTTCTTCAACCCTCTCTGTGCCGAACTAAATGTTCAGCTTGAGCGAAAAATACAGAGTCAATGGACTCAATCCTTGTGCAATCCTCTACATCATTCTGAAAAACCTCTTTGTATTTAACACATATTTTCAGAAATTTAAAAATCACAGAAAACTGAGAAATTGACACGAGGGACGGATCAGGGTTAAGACTATAAATTAATGTATTAGCGAACAAGGACATTCTCACCAATATTTTTAGAGGAACATTAACACATTGTTGAAAGAAATGCAGTGAATGGGTAGACGGGTACCCGGATAGCTACTAGAGGGTTGAACAATGCATTTTTCTTGCTGTGACTGTAACAACCTAATAACCCGATAACTTCGATAAGAAGTCACCGACTGAAACTTCACATCTACCGCAACACGATTTAGCTTTCCTGTCCGGACTGAAAACTCGTCGTTCGAAGTGTTGGAAGGCTGACCAAGCAAGAAAGTTACCATTTCAAAGTAACTCTCGCAGGCAGATGTTGCTAGCTGCACGAAGTAGCAGCCGCAGCAGCTGGAGCAGCACATTTAACTCGTTTCTACACAGATGGTTGATTATTGAACCAGCCAGGACTGGCTACTAGATAGAAGCAATCTTCCATCTCGTCGAGAGCGAGCGGTTCTGCCAAATGGCGTGAGCATCGCGATCTGAAAATCGCGTCACATCGTCAAGCGGTCGGTTTCCAGGAAACGGGGAATTCCACAGCTTAACGCGAACCTGTTCCCTCGAAAACGACCTTCCTACGCCGGACAATGGGTGTAGGCAACAGGCGTGGGTGATCGACGAAGGATACCGAACCTGATCTGACCTTATACGATTCGGTGTGCCAGAGACGTGTGCTCGTGCTTGCTTTGAGGACACGGAACAGGGACAGAGTCGCCGATGACGTTTCGTTGGTTTCGATCTATTTTAAGAAATTCCGGTCTGGACACCCTATGGCGTCCCGTACCCCCGGAACACCGTTTCACAAATATCCAAACGAAAAATTCAACGTCTCAGGCTGGCGCAAAAATAATTCCGAGTTTCATCAGCTTGAATTTTTCTGAAGCGACAGTCAGCTCGTATCTAGGTGCATGATAGAGCACCAGCCAAGATTTATGAGTTTTATGTTACACTTTCATTAACTTTGATTCGAGTTTTAAAAAAAGGACCTCCCTGAGCATTGTATTAAATAAGGAATAAAAATCACTTGAATCTTTTTAACAAAATCGTCTTCGAAGAATAAATTGAAATTTAATCTTTTGTATATGAACGTGATAAGCGTGTAAAATCTCGTGATAAACGATCGTTTATTGAGTGTCGGTTTGATTGCAGCAAGCTTTTAAATGCCATAGACATTTTAAGGCGCGTTGAACCGACAGTAAACGACTGGAGTATTAAGTCCGATAATCGGAACGATCATTTGCACAGTATATTTCACGCGTGCGATTCTCGGTTTACGTTCAAACTTGCCCAACTGTTTTTACGGTCCATTTGAACGTTAAGAAGATTTCGAAAGCCGCTCCATGAAGGGGAACACAACAATTACCTATTATAATGGAGTATTTCGCGGTCTTCATCTGCCGACAATATGATTACAGTTAATGCGGTAATTGCCCCGGTGTTACGCGTCTCGTGCGTTTAAGCGAGCAACCCAGTGACACGTTTGCGGCGTTATTACCGTAACGGCGCTAATTTTCGATTGTGCACACGTGAACACCTGCCCCGTGGCGGCCGATTTGCGCAAGTGTCCTCAACCTTTCGCAGATTATTCGAGATACTGCAAAAACACGTTTCTCTGGGAAACTAAATTCCAATCTCGATTCCTTTTTTCGAAAATTCCTCGACGCAATCATAGTCTATTTCTAATGTGTTTAATAGGTTACATATAATGCAATAGTATTTTTAAATTTCTAGGAGTGATTGTAAAAACAAATTAAGAATAGAACGACAATTGGTACTGAAAGTAAAAGATTGTACACGTACGTACGAATTTTTTGTTAGCGATGCGTAAGAATGAGGAAGAAGACGCCTGTTTCTCTTTCCCTGGAGTCTTTGAATAACGCTCGGAATAATAAAGATTCTCGAGGTTCGAAATCAATCTTCCGAC
This sequence comes from Lasioglossum zephyrum, assembly GCA_028455615.1. NCBI lineage: Eukaryota > Metazoa > Arthropoda > Insecta > Hymenoptera > Halictidae > Lasioglossum > Lasioglossum zephyrum. Next base: position 11,336,014 of record CM052322.1, on the reverse strand, counting down.
AAGATTCTCGTCGACTGTTTGCACGTAGTTAACACGTTAGGCCAATGAATGACAACAATTTACGGGATTGACCTTCGCGCCGGTGCTGCATTGTAACACGTACACCGTTTAGCCGGTGAACCAGCTCTACTGGTTTCTAAGTGGTGCCGCGTCCAGGAAAACCGACCCGTCTGTTCTAATCGGGTTTCCTCTCGCAGCCTCCTGTACAGCTCGCGTGAGACACGTATCCACATTCCACATTCCATCGATCGTCATCGCCGGTTTACTTTTCCGCTCGATACATTGACCGAATGATGTAAGAGCCTCGCTCCCTGAGAACTGCTTCGATGAGTTCGCACGATCCTTTTTCCTACCCGCCATTCGAACATCACCCTACTAAACAAATTTTGCGAATTCAATATCATCAAAGATATTCTGAAAAATAAACTGCGCGGATCTTTATGCATAACGAAACTTGTCTACAAAATATCAGTCATATAGAAATTTCATTCTTTCTTTAATGATCTTAATCTGAGCAATTCTCAAATTTCAGAAATCATTTTTTGATTTTCTGGGTTCATCGGCGTTTACAAATAAAATGAATTTCCTTTTACAAATCAGAATTTAGTTACCTAGCAAATATATTTGTCTATAGTGTCAAAGTATCTGCAAATCTGAAAGGAGGATTTGCAACCGAGTATCTGATCTCCTCGAGCGACCGAGCAATCTCAGCGACTCGTTATGGGTACGTCTTCGAGGACGGTGATGATCATAGACGTTCGAAGCAATTATTATTTAGTACCGGCATAAAAAGCAACAATGTGTATTTCTAACCGTGTCGCATTCCTCCCGTGAGTCATCCTTCCGGTATTTATCTCGTTTGGCGATGAAGTCCTTTCACTGTGGGATTCATTAACCCTTGAACAGCGGACCATTTAATAACTTCGCGAAGAGTCCAATGGTGGTAGTACCTTAACTTACACTGTAACTTCTTCTACACATAGTTTCGCATTAGTTTCAGTGGTACTAAACATGCGTCAGTCACGGACACTTCGCATCGAGAGAAACGAGTGACATAAGTCGTTATAGGTCAGACATTACTGCGTCTCGCATTTTTTCTTTCGTATTCGATCTTTCCTCGCGGTAAATAATATTGTCAAGTATCATTATATTACTTTAGCGAAAGATTGTACGTGGCTTGTGTTATGAGGTCCTACATCTCGGAACCTACTGATGTTGGAAGATTAATGTTTTGTCAATATTGAGACATGATAGCATTTAACAAGTGTACGAAATTATATCTCTACATCTGCTTCCAGTGCCGAGTTATATATCTACCCTCGTTGTGGGTGGGAGTAAGAATCCCTGTCTCCTAATTGGTCGGCGTCTTTTCGTGAACTCACCCCTTGAGTATGGGGGTGGTTCGAGGTTACTGCGCATCCCTCATTTGGTGTAGTAAACTTTGGCTCGACTCGTTACCTTTATTGCTAGTGCAATTGATGTTTTTTATGCAATAAAACATCTGTTTCGTGTTGGGACGGAACAGTGTGCATCGTGAACAACAAAGTCGTTTTAGATTTCAATTTCAGATTACATAGACGGCGGGTCGAGGACCTTTCAACCATCGAAACAGCGTCGATTTCACGTGTGCCGGTCGCGAAGCGTGTTTTCAAGTTCACCGGTGCGATGGGTTTCCGGGGAATTCGCAATCAGCTGGTTTCCGCGCTGCGAATTCATTATTCGCGATCCTCGCTTGCTATCAGATTCGGATCGCGCGAAAAAACCAGTCGGCGAAGGCGTTATCGGTGCCGCTGTCACGGGGCCCCGCTATAGCGATGCTAATACATCGTTCCCCGGGGTACCGGGAGGAAGAATCGGCTTCACTATTAGTAGAATGGCATGTGGCAAAGGGCAGCATGTTAAATGAAGGGAGATTAGGAACGCTGCACCTGTGCCTAGAAAGGGTGTACGCATAATCATACGTTAAATGCCTCTAATCCGATAAGAAATTGACTGACAAATCGCCATTCTCTACCTATGGAACTTCACCCACACGGCCGTAACGCCGCGTGTAATCGTTGGCTAACGTCCGAGTGATGGTACTAGAGAGAGAGAGGGAAGGAGAAGGAGAGAGAGAGAGAGATAGAAAGAAAAAGAGAAGGAGAGTGAGAGAGAGAGCAAACTTTAATGTCAGGCGGTGCTTCGTCATTCCAGAGATACTCGGCACGCTTGCCGCGGGTATTAGCCTATCTTTTTACAATTAGCAAACAGAACTGCTCACGTATTCCCGATTTACATCTGTATTCGTGGCGCGCGCCTGTCTCCTCTCGTTCGCCATATGCGTTTTCTTTAATCGACACGTCGAATCCTTTCGCGGTGGTTCAACCAGGAGGATCTCGTGGACTTTCGCTTTCGTTGCCAACCGGCGAAAGGATGGAGATTTTTTGGTAACGGAGGCTGATCGCCGGACTAAACCTTCTTTCGCTTTTGTAGCTAGACTATGCCTATTTGTATAGAAGTAACTACTCCAATTGTGAGAAATCGTTATTACATTAAAATAACTTTTTACGTTATCCAACCATCTTTGTCAAAGGGTCTTATAATTAATAAAGATATTTCTATCATTAAATGAAAACTCGTAGCATCCCTCTCTTTCTAATGATTCAGAATATTCGCCCTGGAAGGGTTAGATTGCTCCGCCGAAAATTGAAATCCATAAGAAGAATGCTTTGTTTACAGCTCTGCTAGTTCTGCAGTCGCATTACGCGCGGAGAAAGTAAAGATTAGGGAACGATTAGGATAATCAAGTCTTACGACCCGTTCAGTGGGTTCGATGGAAGCGAGCTGGTTCTCCAAACAAGACTAAACTGGAACGATCGAGCTACTCACGTTGATTCGATATTATCAAAATTGAGGGAAAGTACTTCCGATCTAAACGAAGGTCGACGTTCAGGTTCGCGGTAAAAAATATTCATCAGCTTCTGCCTATGAACACTTTCCACCATAAGTTACGAAGATAACTATCTGGTGAATGCACACTGACTAAAACTTTCGCTTTCAGGCGGGTATGTCGTTAACTATGATAAATACCTGAAGGAAGAATTTCCTGAATGAAAGACAAAAAGGACGACACAAAGTACAACTTCAAGTATGCCATTAACGCGTTGCCTAACGGCCGTATCTAGTAGGTTTATCGGTATAACATAAAAGTGCAAATATCTTGAAATTTTTCTATAGAAGAAATTGAACAGATACTCCCGGTAAAAAAGAAATTTTGTTTGATGCATAAATAAAACCGTGTAGAAAATCCGATGATCACGATAGGCATCAAAAAAGCAAACAGACAAAGCGAGCTAATAAAAACGTGGTAATGTACTAATTACAAAGCAGAGTATAAGACAAGCGAGTGACACGTGAAATGTCAAACAAGTGTTGGAGAAGTGGCGGTTGGCAGCAGTCCAAATAGAGTATTTATAATGCTAATCCCTACCTGTATCCCCAAGTGGAAGTAACAGCACGTCGACCAGTAGCCAGCCAAAGGCGGTGTTCCCACTACTTGAGCACTAGTCCACAGAACCAACAATGCTAGTCACCTACTTCCGTTCACGTGTGCGCGAAATCCCACAGAAACACTCTCGTCTTTCCTCGTTTCACGTGCTCGTTTCGGTAGCCTCGAAATGTCTCGGCGTATCGGCGGACCTGGCATCCAGGTTTGCGTCCGCGAATCCTGCGCAAGGACACCGCGTAGCTACGAAGCTGTCACGGTGAACTCGTTCGCGGGAACCATTGATCCCACGATCGGCCGGTTTCGCGACTCAAGGAGACAGCTCCCGTTTCGGGTGGGGGATGATATTGAAACCAAGGGAATGGTGTGTCGTATTTCGGTGGCAGGATTCGCGAGGGTGGCCACCTTGCGAGCGTCCTTGGGCCGGTTAGGTCTCCCGATGGTAGTTGTGCGCGCGCGCGGAATCCGCGGATTACCTAGGAACGTCCGGGCGACGTCCAAGGCAACAGCTTGACGAGTCGTTGCAGCGTATCGTCGTGGAGTGATAATCGTCAGAGGGAGATCTCGCGATGGCTCGAGCCTATGGTCTCGGGAGAACTGACAGTGGCCTCCGCTCACCGGAGTAAGGTACACCCTACTACCTCACAACTACAACTACCTAGTGCTCCTGCTACCACTACTATAACCACCGACTATACTAATACTACTACTATTGCTCGGGATCACTCTCTCCCTCTTTTCGCCCTGTCTCCGTTGATCCCGCTCTGTCCCGTCCCCGTTGCCTCTCGCTCGCGCACCCGCTCGCCGGTTGCCGATCTGACGCGCGGGGCCCTCTTTCCTCGTTCATGTTTTCTCTTCTCATGCTAGCCCGAAGAACCCCTGCCAATCCACCTTCATTTTCTCCGGCGGCTCTCGTTGCACCGGGCATCCGACTGACTGAACGTCCTTACCATATGTGAAAGGCGCACCCACATCGACTCCCTGGCCTCCTTGCTCGTGTTTATGATTCCGCGGCGCGTCGGGTCTCCGGCTCTGCAACGCGGCCCGCGTCACGCGCAGGGGATGCCGCAGACGATTGTGTCCCTCTTATGTCAAGCCAACTCGGGGAACGTTAGCCAACACTGCACCACGCGCTAGAAACCAACACGAAAATCGAATGTGCCAGGTCCGCCCGGAAGCTATCCTCTATTCGGTAAATATGCACAAAGAGGGCCTCAAGTTCGAGTTATTGAATCGCAGATATGCTGACAGCGACGTAGAATAAAAATAAAATATCTAGATATTTTTCTGTACTCGCAAGATACACAGTCCAAGTGAAATAAAATTTTATCAAAATTATAAATACCGTAATGGATGTGTTTTAACGCATTTAATTCTCTAGACTCGATATCTTCGGGTACTCGCACAATTCTGACTTTGAATATAGTTCTACGGCGTTCTAGAGTCACTGTCGATTTTATAGCGAACTGGAGCCTGGAACAAAAGGTATTACAGAAGGCACGGCACGCCTAGAAGTCGAAAGAATATGAGGGTGTGACAGTCGAGCGGTAATCGCGCAGTATCTTGAGTGGCCATTATTCCGAAGCTTTTCCAAGGCAACCGGTTAAGACGTTCAACAGAGCATTGCACTTGGTTTTCTCGTCCTCACCGGCCGAGCCGCGCGTCAAAGGAAAGCAAAAGCTTACTACAACCTGTCCGAGAATGAAGCCGAGGTGTCGTTTCCCGAGCCTAATCGTTCTGTTCCAACTAAACTGCAGTCCGCGGCTGGTTTTCTTGTCGAGCATCCCGCGAAACACTTGCGATTACGCTTACCATTATAAAATAGCTGCCGCCGACGATCAACCTTCTTATAATTGCTGTCACTTAATGAGGATAACGTTCGCGCCGGGGTTTCTTAAAATTGTGCGATTATATCCGAGCAAGAAGCTGCACCGACCTTCACTACCGTCCCGTAAAAAAACATCAGAGCAGTAACAACGTTTATAATTTTCTTTTCACTTGAAAATCATTCTTTCCAACACAATTTTCAAACATTTTTAATTTTATACAAATACAAAGAAAAAATATATTTTTATAATCATTTTTTCTAGCACAATTTTGGAAACAATGTTAATTTCACTGAACCCACCATCCTTGAAAACGAAAAAACTACTAATTGACTATATGTTAGTTGTCCACCTATAGTAAAACCAGAAACTCGACAGGTGGTTTACTTTGATATCCTTTACTTGTAACGATCAGTAAAAATTACAAGTAAAAGAGGAAATACAAGTACTTTTCTCTTTCTGCACCGTACGGTTGACGTAAACAGTTTTTAGTTAAGATAAAGAATATTTTAGATAATAATTACCAATCAAGGCAGCGCAAGGCCAACGAGCACGTGTTGTTCCGGTAGCACACGTGACGTCCAGTTCTGCGCGAAGCAACCAGGCTAACAAAGATAAATATTTCCGATCGGCGTCCATTAAGACCGGCAACCTTGGCGTACCCGGCGAGGCGCCGCGGCCACGAGGTGGATTTAGGTAGATCTTGCAAATGAGCCTCTACCGTGCACTTGCCATTTTGTTTCCTGGGTAATAAATACGCTCGAACTATCCGCGGGGGCAGGTGAGAGAGGAGGGGAGCCAGAGGGGTCGTGGAAGGGTTGGCCGAGGGGAACGATACAGCATCGTATTTTCTGCCCGTTCATGCGGAATCGGCATGTCGTAGATATCGTTCGCGACCTTCCTCTCTTTCTCCCTTTCCGGGCACGGTGAGAAAGAGAGAGCTTCCCCGGTGTTGGGTTGGGTTGGGTTAACGGTATATCGAGGACCATGTCGGTGCTATTTCTTCGTTTATCCACTGGCAAGGATGTCACGGCCTTTCACCACCGACCGGACAGAAGAATAGACCGAACATTCGTGTATTTTCGGAACCCCGATTTCCCGAAGCACCTGTGCCATGTCGGACACTTCCGTGTCGCACGCGACCCGTTACAGAGTCCATATGGAAATATGCGCTAGCTCTTCTTTGACAATTTTACAATTCAATTGGAGACTGCAGCAACTTCGATGTGAGATTTCTTTAAGACCTATTAGCTTTTATTGTTCTCCAATGAAATCCTGCTCTCCTGTCAAATCTGCACATTGTATCATCGAAAGTTGTTCCAGCCAACAATACAATAATTAAATTAATGATAACCAACAACGTTGGATGATGCAAAGTGCAAATTTTACAGCAGAGCAGGATGTCATAGGATAACAATAAAAGCTAATAGTCCGGTCTGCGTGTTTTAGTATATGCAGGAAGTAGAATTGATTGATCATGATCAGACACGTCAGACGATTCCTATGCAATAGCACGCGTTTTCGCTGCATTTTCAAAAAAACTATATTGAATTGATTTAATCAATCCTATCTCGAAACACTGTATCGTTGGTATTGCAAGTTTCCTTTTACACTATAAATAAAATCTCGTATCGATTTTTATCATAAATGCATATAATCCTATTCGTGAAGTGTAACATAGAATGGTCCGAAACAAATCAACAAGTGCGTTAATCCGCGTCGATTGACCTCCAGTTGTCATAATTCACGGCAGGACCGTCGTCGATAAATCATTTCCCTACATTACGCACGCTTAAGATATACTCATCAGTTTAATACCGGACTTTATTATAATCCGCTTGGCAAAGGAATTAACGGTTGTCAGGCTCGTCCGCCAACCGTGATAAGCCGCGCCTAAAATCAACTGGATTGAGACTGTGGTGACTCCATGTGCGATATGTCATCGGACAAAGACGAGTTACCCAGACCTAACACAGAACACATGACCAGAGAAGGAGCTTCTTTAAAATTCATCACAGATACTACGTAAAAAGAAGAACATTTTGGAATTCAAGAAACTAGAAGAAACAATGAAAAGATTACAAGAATATGAAAGTATCAATACATTTTTTACAACTTAATAAAACCACTAAAGAATGATTAAATAAATTCACAAGTAAATAACAAAGCAATTCTTTTGTAAGTTTGGATGCTAGGCTTGCGGCCGGGATATAGCAGCATTCGTACCGAAAGGATTAATATTTACTGCGCATTCCCTTCGAAAAAAGGGTGCTCCAAACGACTCCGTCGATTACATAAGAACGCAAGAAAACTCCGTTGCCTCGAAGCCATTCGTAGCGGTGGGTCTCGGGCGTTATAAACTAAATAAATAACGCCCAACACCTGGTCTCATCGTATCTGCGTACATGTCGCAGGGGAGATTAATAAATCGCTCCCTTCTCTGTTCTGTTCTCTCGCCGACGCGTGCTGTTCGCGCAAAAATCTAGGTAAGCCCATTTGCCGTAGGACCGCGTAAATCACCGTCATTGTCTTGTTGCTTTATTGCCGGTGGTGGCTCTGTCGGGCCCCTCCGCGTGCCCGATCGGGCCCTCCCTGTCCCCTACCTTCTATCCCCATCCTCACCTTTCCAGCTGGGTCCGCTTCTTCTTCTTCTTCTCGGCTACCATCTCCGGTCGGCCACGGTCCCCGCGAGCACGTACACAAGGGGCAAACGAGGCGTTAGCTTAAGTTAATTCAACCGACTGACTCGCCTCCCAGGTTGTGAATCGCCGGCCGGAAGTGCACGGATCGTTTCTGTGTTACTTGAACGCAGAAGAAATGCGAACGGAGTCGCCTGGCTCTCTCGCGGTCATTACCAAGGGGACGCGCACCGTGAACAGATGGCAACTCTCAAGACGTTCTTCGGTCTCTTTTAATTCGAGCAGGGGGCAACCTGGAATTTTATCGAACCCTTGTGTCGATACCAGCAATTTTCGATCATGTTCAACAACCTCGTGGTCATTCTCTTGGTTTGCTTATTGATCTCTATGCGGATCTATATGCAAAATGAAAATGTTCTCCACTGATTGTGGGAAGCAGGGATAAAATTACAATCGATGTCATCCCTTAATGACTTGTTACATTAAAAACAGAAATTTTGTGCAATATGTGGAAGGATTGGGGTTGTCAAGTATTTTTCTTGACGCTGTGTTAGATACCACCGTGTTCGGGCCACGGTTGGCAATCTTTGATCGCATGGAAAAGGATTACGTGGATGAATATAAGTCAGATCCCCTCCCTCGAAGGAAACATGACTAATGCGTTGCGCGTAGTCGAGAATTGCCAGAGATAATTCGCGGGGGGATGAGAAATCACAGCGCGCATCGGGACACATTATACGTGGTAGCCTAATTTTATTGCGGCGGCATTTACCACCGCGGTGGTACTACGTAGAACGTCACTCGAGATTTGTCGCCGTGGGGATTAGTCGAACATGCTGGGCCTGTCGACCGGATGTTGTAAAAATTACGCGGCAACCACCTTCCCTCGAATTTGACTCGTGCTGGGATTAGAATTATACGCCGATTCGCAGAAGTTGCGCCGCGTTACTCGCCGCGAACCATCGCGGAGATAAATTCAAATGCTACTTCACTTCTTCACTTTTTGACTTTCACCGCTCGCACGATTTATGCCGGAGGAATGATTGCTAGACGGAAGGATGTGTTTATGCATTTGTTTTGTAAGAAACTGTAGACTTTATTAAGTCATTCTGTCGGCGTGGCCCAAATTTTTTGGCAATATACGAAGTTAGTGTTGACAGAACATTTTCTTCATCAAGTTACTGTATGTAGTACACTGCCTATGTGTAGCACAATTATAGCTAGCTATTTCAGATTTGTTAATTAACTTGAGTGATGATTAGACTGCGGATCTTTATGCAAAATAAAGATAGTATTCATTGATTGCGAAAAGCAGGAATAAAGAAACAATTGACTTCATCCCCTAACGACCTTGTTTTGTTCAAAACAACATTAGAATATTCTTGAATTTTTCTAAATTATTACTTTTTATTTCTTCATAAATACACAAAGATAAGCAGACTGGTGATAACACAAGTGCAAGCAGCACTGATTGATTATTCCAAGTTCGCTCGGTAACACTGCAATTTATTCATTAATTAACATATACTTGGCGATCCATTCAATATGCAATAACTTGGAAAAAAAGGTGAGACTCCAATCTTCAAATTTACGTCGATAATTTACCTCTTTCACGAAGTTACATTTTGAACGAAAAAATGATCCCTTTTGAAACAGCAGGTCTAATTGTCTTTCACTTCACACATGTTTGTATTCGTAGAGGCAAAAGCGTATTGCACTGAATACACAAACAACCTACTCTTCATCCCACTTATCTACGTAGGCAGATACCGGTATGGTGCAGTTTACCAGAAGCATGCCACCTTAATTTCTTTCATTTGTCTAATACATACAATGAAAAAGATTCTGTGTAATGGAATTGTTTTACATCGGAAGAAATGTTTAATTTTCAAGTTAAAATAGCAGAAGGCTGCAGAGAGAAGGTTAATGGTTAATGTAATTTGTTTTTGGTATGCCACCCTATATGTAGAACCGAAGCTGGCGTGATATCACGACATCGGGATGCAGATGTTTAAACCTACGAGAGCATAAGTTGGTAGGAGGAAGACATGCCGGTACCCGTGCTTAAACTATACTCGTTACACGCCGTTATTAATGGTCGATGTTTCACGCTAGACTTGCACGTATTCGCCGGTATTTACGTGTCGCTCTAATCTGCGAACGCCCACGAGGGAAACGTTTTATTCAACCGGCGAATATCGTTCGACCCAGAAGAGTCAATTAACACGGCCGAGAAGTCATAACTTGAACCCCTGACGCGTCCGACTCGCGGATCACCCACGCTGTCTACCGGAAGTGAAAATACATTTTTTCAAAACCGCCGATCATTTTTCCACTTGACCTCTCAGCGACGCAATCGATCATTTGTAGGCGGATGTAGATAACACCGCGGGAAGTCGCATACTGTGTTTATCGTATTGTTAAACTCGCATATCATATTTCTCTGTAACCGTGAAGCGCGTTAGAAAATTTTAAAATACGCTTTTTTAATACGTTCGGAAAGAAATCATGTTTGCACGAATTTTTCCTGCATTAAATATTTCAATAGAATTGGAAGTATTACGGTTGAATACTTAATTCATGATTCCAATGTGCATTGGTTCTTGATGCATAATAAAAATATGATATATCAAGAGATACGAGCTGAGTGGGCATTTCTTTCTTTCCTCAATGGTTCGAGTACGTACGTTGAAAGTAATATGCTGAATAGTTTCAAGGACGATTACGTGATCATAGTAAATTCTGTTCCGCATTACACGAAACTTTACTGTGCACAACATCTACGTAACACACGTAACAATTTTGCTCCAGTTAAGGCTAACGCTATTGCAAAGTACCTTGTTAGTCTTTCTATTTTCTGCCCTAATTTCGTTTGTGCATTGAAATGTTCTTTTACTGTTTCACCCCCTATACTTCTATGCAGATTAATTACTTAACAACCATGTAACAATTGCTTTTCATTTACCAATTTCTAGAAACCATTAACAAATCTATGATTCAAGTAATTGCATCTATCAAATTCATTTTGAACGCTCGCTTAACAATGAACGTTGTTTAATTGTTTTTTTTATGAGCATCTGTTTTGTAACGTGACGGATTCGTGTCTCATTTATCAAGATACTACGTCGGATATCAGCGACCATAAAGTTTAAGTGCGTCGTGTAACTGCTTGTCACCGTCGCCAGTTACCTTATTGTTTTTGCACATTTGAACTTCGATCCATATTTCCGGCCTGACAAGTATGTAAATAATTCTTTGTAAAAAGATGATACCACGTGTAGATTGGCCAAGTTCGACCACGATCGTGTTACGCAATAAATCGATTGCTATCGGATTCTGCTACACCTGAATGAAATGATACGATAGAAAAGTATACCAACGATTTCAGCGCCGATAAGCTCCACAGTGTTGACAACCGTTCTCCGTTCACTGCGCGACACAATACACTAATTGATATTTCACTATACTGCATCAACACGACAGCTAAGTTTCAGCTGTGCTAATTAACACTGTTCATCCCCATTTAAGCAATCTCCATAATAAACAGCTTTGCAGTTGCAATTTGAATAATTCGACCATTTTCATTTTGTGGAATATTTTCATATTTGGTAGACACACTGTTAAATTAATTGCAGTCTATTAAATTGTTTTGGTTTTGTGGAGTTTTTTCATATTTTGCAACCAAAGTGTGAAACTGAAAGCAACGCAGAGAAGTGCACACAAATTCACAAACATTGACTCATGTTACAGTTCAAAGACGGAACAGAGAGATGCACAACATTTCATTGGCAGATCGTTTGATCCCGCAATTTTTTTCTTTTGTTCCTCTTATCTTCTTATCACTTGAAGCTCGCAACTATTAGCGTGTCACTGACGACGTAACAAATCTGCACAATTGCCTCAGGTCGCTACAATATTGTTTTTCGTTTCTTCATCGTTACGTAACAGTCCGATGGAGTGGGCAGTTTGTATATATTGACAACAACTTGCGATCTATCGCATAACGCTCGTAAACCATCGTGATGGAAAAGTTACGTTCGAATACAACGAATTTGTAGTGTACATTCTGACGGGCAATACAAAGCGTCGCAACAATGACGAAATTATACTCTTCCCTGTGTATACTATTCTGCTTGATCGCCAAGGATTATGTCGACGCGGGAATATGTACGTTCAAACTTCTCAGAAATTTTCTGTCGCACACATATGTATACTGACAATGATTGTCATCGATCATTTTACAGGTGATCTCGATAGCAGCCCTTACAACTATAAGAAAGTTCTGCTAAAAGTTTACAAGGGGTTCGTGATTCACTAAAAGTTTCTTTTTCTCCAATGAATTCTATTCTTTAAATTTGACTATCATACACACAGAAAATCTCATATATGTTTAATAAGAAAAGAATTATGAAGATTCATTTAGATCAGTTTCATTCAATAATAAATCTTCATCGTTTTATAGATGTCACATTCGAATCATAGATAGAATCGTTCTTTTAATCAATGCCATTTAATTCGCGAAACTAGAACGTGATCATTTCAACAAAATCGAATGAACAGTGCAAGGGTGTTGAAGATCCTTGCTTCTCTCATCTCTTATTAATTCTTAGCCAGCGCAATGAATATTTCATAATTATCACTGTAATTCTATTTGTGTCCTCCAAAAAGGATGAGTCATGGGTATAGTGACAATACTTTTCTTGTCTCGATGACAGCTCACGTCTAGAGTCATTATTTTATAATTGAATGTTTACTTCGACGTCACTTAATTTGTAAAATGCAAGCATCGCAACTTCAAGGAAGAACGAACAGTGCATAAATCGCGTTGTCTTTTACTTCCGGCAGAGTTTTTCATAAAGAATAATTATAAAGTTCTGCATAATTCTTAACTATTCAGAATTCTTTATGATAAATACTGTTCATAGTCTAACGAGTGATTTCCATTATGGCAATGCTGTTCTCAGTGACAGTACTCTCTTCAAGACTACGGAGACCAGTTTGACAAACCCAGAAAACCTTTCGAAGGACATAGACCCTGGAAAGGACACCATACTCTTCATACACGGATTCATGGAGGATTCGGAAGCCGAAAATGGCCAAGTTGTACCAAAAGGTGTCGTGATTTGTGTTGAAAAACAGTGAAATAGTTCTATCCAGTGTGGAAATAGTGATTTCACATTTACATTTATGTGTTGACAGCGTATTTGGACAGAGGAGATGTTAACGTCCTCGTGGTCGACTGGGGCGATCTGGCGTTCAACATTAATTACTTTTACGTATCCAGCCAAATACCGATGCTTGGCAAGACAATCGCTGAAGCTCTACTAAAGCTTGCCGATGTCGTCGATTTGAGCACGTTGCACGTAATTGGGCATTCTTTAGGTGCTCACGCCGCTGCCCAGGTAGCCAGGTCTATGAACGTCACTTTAAGTCGGATAACAGGTACGTGAAAAATTGATTCTGCAACAGTGTTCACTTTAAAATTGATTACTAAGAACTAGACTGCGGATTTTATGCATTTACGAAGAAAAATGGGTGGGTGTAATTTCAAACAATAAAGAGGTGACACTAAAGAGAAAAATAAATTCTGCGGCCAAATAAATAATAATAAGTTATAACATTTTAATAACACACTACTTGACTTTCGGATTCGAGAATTTTCAAAATTAAGTGAGCACTACTGTGAACAAAAAGTTTTGTTAAAAGGAGAAATTGTTCGGCACAGGATTGGATCCTGCGTTCCCTCTGTTTTATCCTTCCGCATGCCACATTAAGCAAACCGACGCAGCAGACGTCGTTATCCTTCACACGGATGGCGGCTTTTACGGTACGCCTATCGACACGGGAACCGTCGATTTTTATGCGAACAAGGGAGTCAGTCCTCAACCAGGATGCCCTATAATCATTGGCGGAGGTAAATCATAATACACGTCGTTAACACATTCAAGTTTCCTCGGGGATAAAATGTAGCGAATTTTAATGAACACCGAGCACGCCACTTACAACTTGACAACCAGTCATCTATGTAATTCATAAAGCATTAGCTTAAGATATTTGAACGGATCGCGTGATTATTATTGGTCGCCACTTGACGGCGGTTTTCAAAGTATCACAATATATTCTACATTTTTTCCCGAGAACTATGAAATGCTCAATTACAATATTAGGTACCCCAGAATCACTATTAGTTCTTAAATCAAAATTATTGCCCCCGACATTAAACACTTTGCGTAATAAATATACTGGGTACGGTAATCTTTTTGCAACGCTGCGGGAACTGGCACATTCACCTGTTTGAAAAATCAGCATTTTTCTTTCGAAATGCATGAGCAACAAAGTAGAGCATAAATGCATGATAAACAAAGCATCGCAATACACTCTACACTCTTCTCGAGGACTATGAAATACTCGATTGGTATATTAGATAACCCAGAGTCACTGTTAATTCTTAAATAAAAATTATTGCTCTGGATATTAAACACTCTGCATAATAAATATGCTGGGTGCGGTGATCTTTTTGCAACGCTGCGGGAACTGGCACGTTCATCTGTTTGAAAAACAGGAATTTTCCTTCGAAACGCATAAGTAACAAAGTTCAGCATAAATACATACTAAACAAAGCGTTGCAATATACTCTACACTTTTCTCAAGAACTATGAAATACTCGATTAGAATATTATCGGTACTTACTAAAGACGAATATCTAAAATTATACGTTTTATTCAAAGACATCTGCAGCCATCAGAGGTCTACAAGAATCTTTGCGGAGTCCGTGACACATCCTAAGGCATTTCAGGCGCGCAAATGCTTTAATAATTTAGTGGGAAATAATAGTGGCAATGAGTTGGTGTATTTCAATGATTCGACGCCAACGAACATGTAAGTAAAAAAGTATAATAATTATTATATGAAGTATAGAAATTAATTTATGTTATTGGCGCACAGGTTAACTAATTAACATATTCGAAATCTTTGTTGATAGAAATAGTTAATAGTAAATAAAATTTCATAATTTTTTTCAGACGTGGTGCATACTGTTTCAATACAAATGCGAAGTCACCATATGGCAGTCTTAATGTGTGACGTGCATACGTGTGAAAAAGCTTAGGAATTAATGCAGTACTATAAGAGTAGGATAAGAAGCAAGTGGCATAATCGACACATTAAAATAACAAACTGTTTCATAAAATTTCAAATTCACACATTTCAATTTTTCATAGATATTTTCAAAAATATTCGAATTTTACAATTATTGTCAGTTCTATTCACTATTCTCATACCAATTTGTTTGAACCAAATAAATATATTCTTTCGAGCCCTTACATGCATTGTTATTGTTTCGTATTTTCTGAGCCCTCTACTTAATAATTTCAAGCTTAATAATTTCAAGTTTCGCCACTTGAGGATTAATAGCGTACGTATGCCAGACAATTTCAACGGACACTCGACCACCTACACTCGTGCCATTGTCAGCCGAATCGTTTCCTGCGGTCGAAAGTCACAAATGGCGCTTCCGTTTACAAATTGTGCAGGCTGAGTTCGTCTGAGACGGACCACCGATTTGGTAAAGTGACGCATGACTGAACGATTATAAATTCATTTCCAATGAGTGTCCTTCTGAATAATTAATGCCAGATTGTGACGACATTCCGGACGTATTCTGTCCTAAACAAATAGTTATAATACTGTATTAGGTTTCGTTTCTCTATACTTTCGAGAACACGATCCGACCAGACCCGATATTTTCGGGTTCTCGCACACCCTCTATCGCATGCTGGAAGTAAGCTGGGCCATTGTATCTCGTCCTCGTGTCGAGCCATTCATGCTTCGCTGAATAAGACGAAACAAATGCAATCGTTACGTATCCGCGGACTCCTACTTCCGCCAGCTAAACAAGAAACTCATGGAGGATCAGTGGAGAGGATGAGAACGGTGCATACTACAATACACGTCGATTTCCACCAGCATAGCACGGCGACCCAGCCAGAACATGAGTGTTGCGCGCGGGCGCGCGAGACGCTGCAACCGGTGCGCCTCTCCAGAGGGCATAATTCTTTGATCTCGATTTTTGTCCACTCCCACCCTGTCATCATCCCCCTTTGTCCCCCGTGGCCCCTGGCCCTCGAGTTGGCCAACCGTTTCACATCGGTGCCACCGCCCTCTCTCTCCCCCCCGCACAGAAAATTCAAGACCGGTTAATCCAGATTAACTTTGAGCCGACGTACATACGTTGGTACGCGCGTCCACACAGCCGCACACGTGTTCTGGTTTGTATGTACGTTGTACTACGTATGTATGTTTCGAGTGGCGAGCGAGCTTCGATCGGGAGTAACGATCTTCCGCGATCAAAATGCAACGATACTTCCCCTCCCCTTCGCCACAGAGCACTCACCGGACCTGTCTTACCGCTGCACCGTACTCTTCCTCGCGCGATTGTGCCTGCGCGCCACGACCTACACGGTTTCACCGATCCCCTGAAAAATCGGTTATGGCACCGAGTTCTGGGTCATTCGGCAGATCGGTAGATCGATGTCGAGCACCTTGGAAAATCGACACAGGTTTCAGCACACCGAATTCACCCGGTTGCTGAGCAACTGCACCCGTTTAGCAAATTCACCCTTAGGTGAACATTACCAATTGCAAAAAGTATTCAATCACATTTCAAAATCGCATAATTTTTGTATAGAGTATTGATGTTTGAAAATTATGTACATCTAGTAGCTGTGTAGATAACAATAGTCGTCGTATGATTACGAAATAAATTTTCCCTACTGTGTTGCTTAAATAATTTCTGTTTGCACGAAAAATGAGCAAAAGAGACCAATAGAAAAGAAATTTCAGATATTTTTAAGTAAGATACGTATGAATCTCTGTCTCTTAGCCATAGGATGCGGAAGAAAAAAGACTCGCACTGAATCATAGGCTCGAGTGGGATAATTTCAAGATCGTCCATAGCAATGTCGACCTGACCTGCGTTCACAGCATCAATTCAATTGATTCAGATTTAAATTTGCGTTTAATACGTGTGTACCGAGCGTGTCTATCTCGTATAAAGTCTCTGTATAAGGTATCGTTCTCAATATTAATGATGGCAACGCATTGCCTGTAATGAACACATGCACAACCTGTCCCGCCCACGTGCGTACTCCGTTTTATACGCATGAAACGACATTATCCGAACAGTGCTGTATCAAGGGTTCTCCCAAGTTCCCAGGAAATTGGACTATTAGCTTCATTTTAATAATTGACGCATTACCTCAAATTTGTCTTGTTACCGCAACCTCTATACGGCTCGGATAACCCTCCATCTAATTACCGATAAATAGCGGATCGAGTTGTACGCGGTGACTAAAAGTCCAAAAGGAGACCATCTAATTTCACTTCGCTGCCTTAATTTATGTAAAAACACTTCCGCCGTGATTTTCCGTTTGTAGCCGACAGCAGCCTTCGGATTTGCAACCGGAGCGCAAAGAAATTGAAAAACACTTTCGCTGGACCACCATCTGAGCCAGACTTTATTCAGAATTCATTGCTAAGTAGTACTATTAATAACACTGCACATTTTTCATTTTTGTAAACGATAAAAATCTTTTTATTACCCTTGTTGCGCATCGTAAGCTCTTAAAAAGTCTCGTAAGCCTTTTTAACTCCCTGTGTATGATATTAAAATGTTTCTTGGTACTTTCCCTGGCGAATAACAGTTTCCAAAAAATGACAGTGCACCATTCGATGGCAGCGCGGACCGAGTCATGGACAATTCGAGACAAATGGCGTGACCTCAGGCGATCGAAGAGGATGGTCTCTCTCGGGTGGCTGTGATGTCCGGGGGCTGTGTTTGCGCCACCACCCACGGTACCCGGGGTCGGACAATCATAAAAATACGAGCGTTTGATTTGAACCGGCGACAAGGGAGCCGCCGGAGGCGACCGTTACTGCGGCGCACCGTCCTGCTCGAAACTTCTAACCGGCCTTTATTACCACGCTTATATTAGCTTGCCAAGTTGTCGTTGTCGTCGTTGTCGTTGTCCTTGTATACGTCAAATATTGAAATCGAATTTTAAACCACTTTCCGATGAGCTAGAGATTTGAAATTTTCAACATACCTCAGAACTAGATGACAACGCAATATTTAAAAAAAAAACTTTTAAAATGACATTGCGGTTAGTATTTAAACAATATTTTTAAATATTCCCCTTCGCCGCGCGACGTTCGACGTTCAGCTAGATGGGTCAAATACCAGTCTGCGCGACGTCCGACAGCGAGTAATCTGCATAAGTAGTCATAAAATCAACGGGCGGGTAAAGTGACGGTGATTAAAATAAAGGTGCCTCCCCGATTAAATCAATCCTCTTCGTCAAACACGTGTACACTCTCCCCACCGAACCTTTGTCGTTATCTTGTTCCCCAGCTACCAAGCCGATCTTTTATCCTGCTCGCAGGCGAACCTGTCCAATAAGAAGGATCCCTATCGGCACCTGCAACGACCAACCTATGAATTGATATTTCACGTGGATGCGTGGACGCAATTGATTGTCGGAAAAATCATTCCCAAGATCAGATCGAATGGACCCCGTCGACGTGTAAATCTCGTCACGTAAGCTGCACTCTTTGCTTATTCGAATCCTTGATAATAGAGCATGGCGAAAAGATTGGAATGCATTCTTTTCCTTCATTATCGGCTGTTCTATTACCTACTTTCACGGACTCGAATGGCCAGAGACTTATCCGATAGACCGTGGATCTTTGCGCGTTTCTAGCAAACGAGCTGTGTCGACGGCTTCAGCGAAAACTTTTATCGACATCGAATTTAGTATAATGAATGTCAGAGGTTCGTTATTAGGCGAAATAAATATTAAATCGACAATATTTGAAACGACAGTGGATGATATTCGCCGATATTCGAGGAGATCGATGCAGAAACCTCGCCGCCGTGCTCGACAATTACTAAGCAATTTAACGGCCATAATAAACAGTGGAATTCTACCAAATTACACCACTATAAAATGATACGATAAAAATCCGCGGCGATAAAACGTTCAATTGCACAATACCGGGACGACAGTAATCGCTATAGGTGGATACTGTATTTGGAAAAGAAGTCGAACAGTAAAACCTGCCAAAGGTCCAGCAATAATTAATGCTTTGACTACTAAAAGTCTATTAATAGGATTTCCTTAAAAATATTCCTTTAAACAACACTATCCAACATCGAAAATGTGTCCATATAACTGTTGGATGGATCTTATAGTTTTTTTTAATTGAATAAACATCCGCAGTCTAGTTATCACAGTCGGGGTTCTCGTTCAATATATGCAAATAAAACGTACAATAGAATTTCAGCAAGAAACGAAAGTGCGAATACGAAAAGTTATCGTCTATTTAAGAGTGCCCGAGTATTAATGGGAGTTGCTGTACATATATAATAGGCTTAATTAATTGGAAGCACGCGTCTCAATCTTCCGTGGCACCGTTCGAATCATAATACTGGGCGCAAAGTGCTACCACTTTCTCCGCCGTTGAACAATCATGATAGCGCGTGACGAAATAATTAGCGGCGATGGACACGATTACTTAACGCTCCCTTAACGTGTTAACGCTGCCAGCGCGCAGATTGATCGGGGACTAACGAGGAACGAAAAACACCAGCTTATAAGCTTCTCATGAGGAGCAACAGCTGAAAATTGAAGTCGTAAAGATCATCAGGCTTCAATTACAAAGGCATGGCCATATACGCGCGCGTCATTGTCTCGGATCTCCTTTGCGTCAAGCGATTGTTATCACACGGCCAATTTATTATGCAGCATTCAATCAAGTTGTCTCATCCCACGGTAGATCGTACGACTACCATCAACTAAACGACTGTTTATTGGAACGATCGTTTTGGCAAGACACGGGACCAAGAACCCGTTAAATTAGTCCTCTTACAATGAACGGTTAGCAGCGTGACTTCGACTTCCTCGGCTAGAAGGTTCGACTTGGAATTGTAGATGCACTCTCCCCGATAAAACGTATTATAACAGGAAGTTTTATCTGCGACTAAATGTGTGATATGATTATTTGGCCCCCTCAGGGTTCCAAACCATTTACCAAATCTCTCCCTTCTCTCCACTCTCCCTATCGCCTAATTTCAGCCTATTTCAGCCTAATTTTCAGCGGGACCTACTGTTTATCACGGTGGGTTCCGAACCACCTTTTGCCAACAACACGTAAAAAGCACCTGGGAGTCACTTCCCGGGTTTTTACCAGGCGGTCACCCATCCAAGTCCATTCCACGCTCCACATTGTTTAACTTCGGTAATCGAATGAGAACCGGTGCTTTCAACGGGACCACGGTCGTTGGCAATCTGCGACTAAATGTAGTGTGTGATTTAATTGGTCGAGTATAAGATTTTTCTAATAAAATGTCAAACAGATCGAAGATAATGTAACATTTCATGTCTCAAGATAAAAAGGAGAAAATAATATTTTCCACGCTTTTATGTAGTCACTAATATCTAAAAATATTATTTTCTCCTTTTTAGTGCATCCTAATATAAGCGTGGTTTTTAAAAAGTTCTTTTATATATTTTTTTTTGCTAAAATATAAGTAATATACAAGTCTAGTAATAGCAGCAACAAGCAGTTGAGTGCTCTGAGAACGGAAAGTGTGCGGAGTTTCTCTTGATCCGGGTGACTCGGAAGAAAGAAGGGAATCGAAGGGAATCGGTTCAGCGGCATAAAGGAGATATCAAAAGTAGTAGTTCATCTCTCGATGTAGAACCCAAGCAAAGATTGATGTAGCAGAGCTGAATTTCATCATCGCGCGTCTTTCTAAACCGGCTAACAGTCGACGCCTCCTAAGATTCTATTTAGACAGCATGGGAACGTTTCTGAATCATCGTTGATCGACACCCTCGGTGCACAACAACGATCCTCCGGCACTATCTGCTCTTCCGTTACGTTCGAACGGTGCCAATATACAATCAATCGCCGGTATTCGCGTAATTGATACCCATCCACGGTGTAACAAACGACGTTGGCCACGCTACTCGAAAGCACTTTCATGACTGGGCCCGATCGTGGATCATTTCTCGAACTTCGAGATAGATACAGTTCCCGCCGCGATTCTGCAGCCTGCCTCGAACCGATCGTACCTATTTTTCTCACCGGTTAAACGAGTGGAAAATAAATATTAACCCTTCACACATTTGCTACCACTATACTTATAAATATACTTATAAGAAAGACAAATTAATCTTGAAAGTAATGCACAAGATATTTTTATCAGTTCAAATAACTATATCTAATATTGTTGATCAAGAAAGATTATCCATCAGTCGGTAAATTATTAAGAAGTTGGCCTTGCAACCACCGCTCATTCAGCATCCTTCCCATCATAAGCGTCGTTATAAGTCAGAGGGGGCTGACTTTCCAACAATTTAACGAGGATTCAAGGAAAAATGTTCCTTGAAAGGGTAATAAATAACGGGGGAATTAATTATCATCCTTCTGTTAGCCAGGTGACACAACATTAAGCTCCTGCATCAATCAATACCGGTGTGTATCCCTCGAATAATAGAACCGCGAGGGTAGCTCTCGGGCTCATTCATCTAGTAGGAAAATCGTTAATTAACGCGTGCGAGAGAGCGTGGCCTTGTTGGGTGGTCCGGGGGTAAAATAAAAGCCAGCGCGATGCTCGTTTATATCTAAGATATTAATACGACGCTAATTACCCGACGGTAGCTTCGGCAACGTGCGCAGCTGTTACTGCCACAGCGGCAGCCGCTGACAGGGACCTGCGTCGATAATCCTGCGAGTCCTGCAATAACCTCCACGGAAAAAGAAACAATAACGCGTGGAATACTCTTGGCGATGATCAACCAATTCACCGGCCAATCAGTGTTACTCAATTTTTTACGAGTAAACTGGATATATCGGAGGTGGAGGACGCGCGATCCTCGCATCGGCGCGAAGTGCTAGGCAATCAATGCGTCGCGTAAATTGCCAGATTGTAATGACAATGCAGCCGGCTAAGCCTCGGAAGCGTGCTGCCATTGTACGCGATACCGAATTCGAGCTTAATTTCCGTCAATTACACATTTCACAAAATACAATTCTTTCAGTTAATCGTTTGTGTGCAACTGAAGTCCACTCAGTGGCCATTCCTTTTGAACTGTATATTATTTGAAAGCTCTGAATGCAGCAATTAATTTGATATAAAATACTCTTGGTTAAAAAATATATAGAAAATATATATAAATAACTTTGTTTGAGAAAATGTGGATGTCGCAAACTTAGTTGCCAACCTAATATATGTACTATGCTACCAGCAAAATTTCGTAAGTCTTATTTTATCGATATTTCTTTATACCATGGACGTTTTATACAACGGAGCATCGTTCGTCCGGAGCTCCGTCGTTTCTGCTTGTGTGAAATCGTATGAGCATCGGCGGTGTTACGACATTCTCGGAGTTCAATGGCAATTCCATAGAAACTATTAGCAAGAAGACAGTTGGAACGATGAAAAATAAATAATACCGTCCATTCTTCATTGCTTTTAACAACCTTGCTTTATGTTCCTTCGTATTTTCCCCCCTCTCAGTTTCAAAGCGGCCGAGCATGATACGACCATACAATTATACCGTGGAATGACGCGGACAGTCTAGTCGCCGATGGCTTGGCCTTGCATCAGGTTGAATAGCAACAATGATAATGATGACATTGTGGACGGGCTGGTATGTTGGTATTAAAGCTGTTACGACGACACGATTTGGGTTGGCGCCTTGTTCAGCAACACCCGTGAGCAATGACAATCATAATGTAAGCGGTACCATGCGGATAAATGCTTGCCGCGCGTCGTTAACAGTCTCATGGCTCAAGAATTATTCATCTTCCTCCGTTTCCCAACGAATGAAGAACAATCTAATCCCTTGCGCTGTTCCTCTTACGATTTTCTTTATCATTTTCTTTGTTAATTAATAGACAATTAAATTTACTGTTTTAATATCAAGGTAGAATTTGAACATTTTTATCTGTCTAAGATAGAACGAATCATATGAGGTGGGGAGGGTTATTTTGGGGGAAGTCCCACACTACCCTCCTACCACCAGAACCTATCAGAGAGATCCGCAGCATTTTCAATCTCTAATTTAATTCCACTATTAAGTTACGGGTTTCCACCACGACAGGGCCCGCAGTTGATCGTCTTTCCGCAAATGTTCAACTAATTACGCTTGTCGCTGATGCGCCGAGAGAAGCAAAAACAGGACGCGCCGCTTATTGGATCGAATAAAACTTGTCGTGGCCCTCAAGGGTGTACTATGTATATGCATTATTCAAATAGCGGCACCGGTTATCCAACACCTCGCTAATAACACCGGGCCCATTTTTCCCGGCTAAGTATTCTACGCAAGTGATTAATCCGGTACCGGCAGAGAGGGGGTCACATTTTCCCCACAATCGACGACAGAGAAAAACTGCTTCAGTTCATAATTATCCAAAGTTTTACAAATTTACTAAATTCAAATTTTCTAGTAACCAATTCGTATGATCAGTTGTTTGTGTTAAGTCCAAGAACAACTTGTTGATCTCAAAGAAGCAGATTAATGAAAGATCGACGCTGAATACACGACGCCAATACCACCATTGGCATTCTGGCTTTAATACCCCGACTGAAAAAATGTATCTCTACGATGTCGATAGAAATCTGGCTTCTTTATCAGTAGTTATTAGCACTTATCTTCTTGTTTATTACGTGGAAAGGGGGGAGCCGTGGCAAGAACATAATTTTGCGTGCGGCGTAAAAATTCCGGAACAAAACCTGTACTCCGCGGGCATGAACGCCGCTAATCCAGGTTGTGGCAGCTTACCCAAACAGTGTTCGTGCAACATTTAATCGTTACCTTGGACTTTAAGAAGCTCCCCCGATTTGTCCCGGTCGGGCGATCGATCACTCAGCGGCAAACTCGTTGTTTCGAAAGCGAGCCAGATGATCGCGGGTGTAATTACGATGATCGCGAGGCGTTCTTCGACTCGCTTTCACACCGCGAGCGCATCCCATTGCCGAGCTTGTCGAACGTATCACGCACGGAACGATGCTACACGGCTATTCCGCTCACGTCTCTCATGCGCCGTGTATGAATGATAATTCGTTGATCCCATAAACTATTAATTACGCCCGCCTCCGGCGATATTGATAACATTTTTCCAGACGTTCCCGGCGACTTTCCGACAGCCGATTTGCGTCTATTGAAATGTATTTCGTTCATGAGAAACAAAATCAATCTATTATCCCACACAAGGAACAATCGGTTCAATTTCAGTTTGTTTAATTTTCTGGCTCGAATGATCCTCATTTATTTATATAAAATGCGGCTTATTTTAGTATATACAATAATGTATATATATTATTTACCATTGTATTATTATTCAACACTGTCCACCGATCCATAGGTGCAGATTCATCCCTAGGACAAAGTGAATTCTTTGAATCTGGACAAAGAATTGTGTCACACGTCCCTGACTGATGCAGTCGTCGTCTGCATCGGTAAATATCAAAGTGTTTTCTTCAAACACGTTTGTTTGAGTAGTATATTCCAAAGTGTGATGCACGTACCTGATCAAATAATTTTGTTATTGGCAAAGCGAGGTGCTTCACCCGCAAACAAGTTTTTCCCAGTTTCGTATTTCCCTGCGATGACGCATGCTACGTATTTATGTTCCGACACGTTTCACTTCGAGCACGAATGACAATGAGTTTCCATGCAAACAGTCGTTGACCATCGGTCAGTTTGCTTTAGTGCAGTCGAGCTCAATTTGGCAGTACATGCTAATCACTCTTTACATATACATTTTCGGATTACACACAATGAACGGGCTCGGCGAATTCCGCGAAATTTGACTCGCGAGTCCGTATTTAGCTGACAATGAGAAGTGAGAGTTCAGATGAAAACGGAGACAATGTTAAAAGTTCCGGTTTTCGGGAACCCGACCCGACCCGACTCGTCCCGACCATCGGGTTCCCGATATTTCGGGTTCTCGCACACCCCTAGTTAACATTGACATGTGAAATTGACACGAGGAATGGATGAGGGTTGAAAAACAAGTCACGTAAGTACTTTTTTGATTAGAGAAGCATTTCTGATAGGTGAAAAGTGAATCAGGGGTGGACTGTTTCCGATACAGCACCCCGTATGGAGCAGAATGTGGAACACTTTGTAGCATTCCTATGGATAACAGCGCAATATGCAATGTCCTCGTAGATATGATCCGAAGTTGATTGAGCACGTATCAGAATGTGTAAGAATTTCGTTGAATGGAAACGTGGAAAGCCTTACGAGCACTTGGGAGCAAAGAGGGTGGAAAGAGGAGGATGGAAGGTGGATAATCCTGCGCGTTTATTGCCAGCATTTATGGACTGTCGCGGAGGCGATAATCTTCAAAAAGATGCCGACACAGCGGCAGAGGATGTCGGTAGGTGGTTCCGTAGCATAGGGGAGTTGATGGTAGGTTGCTGTTTTCCGGAAAATACATGTATTAAAGTGCTACGCGTTTTAAGTAGTGAAGACGTGTTCTTGCCGGGAGATATACCGATACGTCTTCCTCGTTTTATAACGCGAAGATAAGAAAGTCGTGAGGAATCATCAGGGTACAGGTTCGGCTAAAAGTATCCGCCATGTTCCGCCGTGAATTATCAATATTTTCCGCGGGATTTCGTTTCGGTTAGCCGCGGTACGATTTTATCCGCTTGTACCGGGGATATCAGATTGAATAGCAATTAAATTGTGAACGGTACAGGTGAGAACAGAGAGAGGGCTGAATCTTTACGATGGAGTGTATGGCAGGCCCATTACGAAAATAGACATCCTGAATAAGACGTCAGTTAGCCAGAATTGTGCCTAGGAAGATGTTCTTTTCAACAAATTGCCAACTGCATAATGGTTCCCGGACAAAATCTCATGGGCCGGATAACCATCGAAGTTTCATTTATAATTTCTCCGCGGCAGTATCAGGATATCCGTGTACAATTCTATGCACTGTTCGATCGTTATTTTATCAATGGACTAATCAATCGATGCGATTCATTTCCTTTCTTAATAGGCTAATAGTTGAAACTTTAAGACGTCGTTCCAGGCATGTAAGCAAATTTCTTTATTCTTTCTGCTGATCATAGGGTAACTGGTACCGTCAATCCGAAGGAACGCAACGCGTCAGAGGTCATCGCTGATTGATCTCGCGATCAGTCAGGAAGGAGCTGCAGCGCTACAGCGACCGCGGGAAGAATTCGATTTTTATAGCCGGCTACTACGAACTTCTACAGGAATCCCGTGGATTCCAGGGAAGGGACCGCAGTCCTTAGCACCAAGTCCCTGCCGAAGATTACCGTCGACCGGGAATTTCAGCCGCGGCGACCGGCTGAATGAGTCCACCTTGGTTCTCGGTGTTTAGGCCTGAGGCGCTATAGGTGGTCCACGGTCGGCAGGTTGCTTGCTATCTTCGCTGAACTGGTGCAAGTTCATTCACCCACGGTTCACACCTCACTGGACACAATGCCGGTCTACCCAAGGCTCCTCGGTACACTTTTATCCTATTTTTAGATCGGTCTTGATAGTGTTAATCAACACCAGAACGGTGCAACGTCCCGAAAATATCGGATCGGGTGCCCGATCGGTTCGGGAATTCTAATAAATTGCCTTTTACATTCAATTGAAAAAATCCACAATCGGACGAATCACGTATCAATGTTTTTTGCATAAGATGCGCATGGTTCAAATGATTACTAAACTGCCGATCTTCATCTATCTATATATTTTGTAGATTGAACATACATTTATTGTGTATATGCAATCTAAATAGAAAGTGACAACAGGTGGCTATCGAGAACTTTAATATCTTTAATATGTGCACAGAATGACACTCGGAATCCCGTATTAACTCCAGTGACTGGTTGACAATTGTTGACTAAAATTTCGCTGAAACGGTAAAGAACGTAGTATATATCGAATGAATAATCGAATGAACGACCATTTCCCAAGCGGCAAGCCTAACAGAATCGCTTCGCCCCACTCCGGAAGTCTCTAACACGTCTGATTCCACTCGGAGGTTGCATAATCGTAAATCGGGCTAGAGCACACGAGGCCGTTCCCGGTCGATTTCCGATTTACCTTGGTACAGATAAACAGGTGTAAAATTTTATCGTGCGTATATAGCAGCGTTCGCGCGCCCGGCGATATTAAATTCAACGAGAAAACTCGTTACGGCGCAGTCAACTTAAAGGTGAGCATCATTAACGACACGGTCCATAACTCTGCTGAAAGCGCGCGGCGTTCTTCCCTCCCTCTCTAGTCGCCTCTGTGCGCTCTTATCGACGCCGGTTGCACATGCAACCGTCAGCGAACGCACACTCTTGCATGAACGCGCGCGGCGCAAGGTGCGAAAGGTTTGAGTATTTTCTAATGAATGATTATCACGAATCGGTTCGAGAGTACCCGTCCGTAACCCCCCGGTTATCGGAACCAAGTTATCGGCTAACAAGTTGTACTCCATAGAAACATAGTAATCCCCATTCCAGTGGTAGAGATAAGAGCACCTCGCTGCGGTCGAAGTAACGCTACACTCGCGGCCACGTTGCCCTATCTCACCCCTGCGCAGCGCTGTGTCCGAGACGATCGCGAATCTGAAACAATTTCCATTTCGAGGGTTCGCAGTTCCTCTTACAAAGGACTTGCCAGGATAAACATGGTTCAGCGAACCCCGCAACAATTTTCATTGATGTCGTGCACAAAACTATGCTTTTACGTTGGAAGGTAATCCTCACAATTTTAACCCTTTTTTTGTTAATGGGAGTGGTTAAAAAATACATTATATTAGTGATATGATTATTTGGTCCCCTCAGGGTTTCAAATCCATTCACCAAATCTCCCCCTTCTCTTCACTCTCCCTATCGCCTAATTTCAGCCTATTTCAGCCAAATTTTCAGCGGGACCTACTGTTTATCACGGTGGGTTCCGAACCACCTTTTGCCAACAACACGTGAAAAGCACCTGGGGAGTCACTTCCCGAGTTTTTACCAGGCGGTCACAATCCAAGTCCATTCCACGCTCCACATTAACTTCGGTAATCGAATGAGAACCGGTGCTTTCAACGGGACCACGGCCGTTGGCAAATACATTATATTATTATAATGTATTATATGTATAGTGCAGTGTTTCTTAGGAGTTTGTCTCTTTGTCACTTCCATAATAAATAAAAATTGTCGTTTGGTCTGCTGGATCATGATTATCCTGCTAGACCCTTTTAAACAGTGGCCACATTATCGAAAATAAAACTTTCCCACGCTAACAGTTCGCTAGAAATGAACGAATTTCCTTTTCCTTGCAGGAAACGATTCGCCACAAAGAGGCTCCGGTGAAAGAAATCGCGTGGCAAGGGGTTACAGCTGTCCTTTAGTCAGCCAACGTAGCATTCCGATCATCCGTCGCGTCGCATCGCGTTGTGCTGAGCTACGAGATATTTCGCAAACAACCGGCCAGATAATCTGCGGGAAGCCAGCCTCTGCAAAAGCGACCGCCTATTCAATGGTTCGCGGAGCCCTCAAACAAATTAACCCGAGCGCAAACTGCAAACGCTGATGCGCGTTCTCGTGGCTCTCGATGGTGCATGTTCTCGCGCGAAGAACCAGCGCCATTCGCATTGCCAGAGATGACAGAAGGACGGACAGGCTCTATTGAGCCTTTATTAGGAAACCATGCTCAAACATTTGGTTTGACGCCTCTGCGACGTTACGTGCTGCTGCGCATAATGGCCGTTCGCTCATTAGGGGAAGAAGCGAAAATCTCGATCATCGCCACTTTTAAGCGGGTATTATTAGGAATTTTTATTGGGAGAAATATTGAACATTTTGCAGATATGTTTATTCGTATTTGAAGTACGTCTGTGATTTTTTAAAAGCATAAATAATCATGAATTATATATTTTTTATAGTTCTATATATATATAGTTCTTTTATATTTTTTATAGTTCTTCAGAAATTTTTCTGCGACCATCTTTGGATCGTGTTCACGGCTGACACCTTTCTCCACCGATCTGTGCATCTAACAATATAGGCAATCGATTATCTGTGAGAATCGATGCGTGATTAATTACCGCAGAGGCATTGATATTTAATGAACCCAGCGTGCACAATATATTGAAACGTAACACTATTTCTTGACAGCGATATATTACTAATTGCTTTCGTGTAATGAATTTTCTCTGATCGAGTGGGTATTAGATGCGATTCTTCAGATAGGGTTCAATCTTCACAGATTTGGAAGAAGATTCTAGAATTGCGATCGAAATAGATATAGACGAAGATTGTAAAGTATTACGTTATTTAAAAAATTAAACAGCGATTAACTGAAAGACATTTATATTTTACTTCATACAGATGTACCATCGTCTTATTTTAACAATGACTTTATGACAAAAATTAGTAAATTGAAATCAAGACAGTAAAAATGTTAGATCATTTCCAACTTACTAAAATGATTAAAAGAAGAAGTGAATTCCTATTTACTTCACATCTATAGTAATCGTTATACACAGTTTTGATTTTGCATAAAGATCCGCAGTCTATTAATTACATTCCATGAACTTTACATCCACTAATTAAGTCACATGAAGTACCTGTTAAGACTATAATACACCGGACATTGAAAATAAGATAACATTATTCTTATCCATTCATCGTCGCGCGGAGATAAAAATTTTAATTATAAACGCAGACAGTGATTCATTCCGTAGAATGAAAATTTATCTAACCAATTGTACAAAATATTATCGGAATAACTCATTGAAATTCTAGACTACTCTCAGATATACTACTGCAAAATGAACTTTACTATTCTCTCGGGTACAAGCATCGTGTGCCATCTAGCGTTCCTAGTGTGCACCCGTTGGAAGTGTTTATTAAAATAATAAGGGTATGAAATGATTTTAGCTCACAATATTCATAATGTTGGTCAATGAATTGGATTATATTATCAGACTGCAGATTTGTCTGCAATTTAAAAATTATATATATAAAATAATATGTCAGCATTTCCAGATTTACTTTAAATATTTTTTACTATGAATCGATCACTGTGAGCCGTGTTCATTTTAAATAAACTTTTACTGAATCAAATTTCACCATTCATAATCAAAATTTTGTTCACACATTTCATGTCTTGCTTCATAAATCACGGACGGAGTAATGATACTCTTTTTAAACAAACAACGTGTCCCCTGTCAATTTCACAGCACAGCTGTTGGGTAAATCGACATCGTTAACACGCATTTACCTAAGCGTTCTGCCATCTTACAGTCAGAAACATTTCGCAATTGACATGTAAATTAACAGCATCCTACGAATGGCTGTCGTGCGCTTTCCCACGTACGTTCATACCGCCAATTTATCGTTAATGCGTCTGTCAACAATGCGAACCAAATAGATCATTAATTTAACAACTGCTGCGTCCGCAACAGGATCGGCGCGCGAATCACGCGAAATAAATAGGTTTAAATCATTCTTTCCCACGATTGTGCAAGAATATCGAGGCTATTGCCAACCGCACGCGAACTTTCGCGCTCGTCGCCATTATTTCCCCTTAGACCACAGTTTTAGACCATAATACATTATACTAATCATCTATAATTTATATAATTTGAATTCCTTAGTACAAATTATCAGAACCACAGTTTTAATCGTGTAATAAATAGTGATACCTGCAGTGCTGCTATATAAGTGTGCATTTATTATTTTTGAACATCGACACAGTTTATTCAAGAATGATAAATAGACTCCAGATCTTTATGCAAAATAAAAAGATATTGAGAGTCAATGGTAAGACACAGTCGTATGTCTCATAGGAAGAAATGACGAGGAACTTTTTAAATCTCGCCACAGTATTTTTTTCAAGATATTCTTAGAATAGCCCGACAATCGAATGATTACTGTAAAATATTTCCGGCGATATCAGGTATAACCACGCGCACTCCACATGGTAATACAATCGGCCAGACAGTATATAAAGGCTTCATTGACGGGCCAGATATGCAACAATTAACATAACGCTCCACTGTAATAAGAATTTCGATCATGTACTGCAGCGTTGTAACTCTTCTCTTACTGTCGGCTGTGGCGTTTGGTAAGTCTTAAAAATAATTGTGTAATGAATTAATAATTTGTAATTTATTCTAAAATATTGGCTTGGAAGAAAGTTCGTTGCGTTTTGGAATTAAGAATCGAAGATTAAGGCATTTATTCATATGTTTATTCAATGAGAAGTTACCTCAAAAATAGCAAACAGTAATAAAACGAAATGGAAAATATTTTATTGAATAAATCTATGAATAAATATCTTAGTTCCCAATTTCGTCATCCTTCGGCTTCATTCGACTTTGTCGACTAAAATTTTATGTAAATTCTGGATGGACAATGTCAACGTTGTTGCTTACATTTCTCTGGATAATTTTTAATTGATTTATAATTAACATGAGTTCATACGAACGTTTTTTTTATCTACTTGACTTCACTGACTTTTTGGGACACCGTGCATTTTCGGTGTGAATGTAAGGGTTAATTTGACGAACATTGATTTTTTTTCAGCGAGTGCAGACGATCTCGAGCAGCTAATAAGTGGGAAAGATACACAGCCCGGGCAATTTCCGTATGCTGTGTTTATCAAAGTGAACAATAAACCGTTTTGCGGTGGCGCTATCATCAGCAAGTACCATGTCCTCACTGCTGCACATTGTATACAAAACTTGACGAACAACACGGAAGACGTGGTGGTTGTAACTGGCACAATTTACCTCAACCAGGGTGGTGAAACCCATCGCGTAGCTGCCTTGTATCCTCATCCCTATTACAGTGACTACCTCGATAAAGATGTTGGCGTAATCAAGGTATGATTTTTCAAATCGAATCAATTCGTTGGTTGTTAAATGTTAACCCTTTGCACTGACGCTATTTTAACTCGAAAGTTAAACATTTCTTCCGACCTAGAATATTTCCATTCCTATGATCTTTAAAATTTTGTGAATGTGAAACTGGTATAATACCAGTTATAGTGATATGATTATTTGGTCCCCTCAGGGTTTCAAATCCATTCACCAAATCTCCCCTTCTTACCACTCTCCCCATCGCCTAATTTCAGCCTATTTCAGCCTAATTTTCAGCGGGACCTACTGTTTATTACGGTGGGTTCCGAACCACCTTTGCCAACAACACGTGAAAAGCACCTGGGAGTCACTTCCCGGGTTTTTACCAGGCGGTCACCCAAGTCCATTCCACGCTCCACATTGTTTAACTTCGGTAATCGAATGAGAACCGGTGCTTTCAACGGGACCACGGTCGTTGGCATAATACCAGTTATAAGACATACAAATTCCAAAGAATGAATCTGTAGCATAATTAATCTTGAATATTTGATGTTACAGCTTGCCGACCCAATCAATTTTAATGCGAATCAACAACCGATAGCATTCCCTAGCCAAAGGACACCTGCAAATGTCTACGCCACTGTAACTGGATGGGGTGGTACTAATTCTCCTCCAACAGCCATGTCGAATTCGCAACAATACTTAACAGTCAAAGTAATGGACACTATGTCCTGTAGAGCAACTTCCGGTTTCATCATCAGTGAAATCTGTACTTTAAATGGCCCCAATGTTGGCACATGTACAGTAAGTATAGACTAATTCTATTTTGACGATATATCAAAGCAAAGCTGTTGCTAAAAATCGAAAAGTAATACGACTTATACAATCGAAAAAGTAATACGACTTATACAATCCTGTGTTTCTATTTCTTCAAGGGCGACAGTGGCGATCCGCTCGTATACAATAATGAAATAGCTGGTGTCGCTTCGCGAGGAGTCCCCTGTGCACGTGGTTTACCAGATATTTTTACAAGTATCTACGACAGCCTCGAATTCATTCAAAAAACAATGGAGTATTAATTTTAAGAGTAATTCACTCATGCGATTTATTTATTATTTAATTATTTATTTAAAATCATTATAACTATATTTTTAACACTTATTTATATATGAATGCAAATAAATAAACTGTGATTTTTCGTTTAGTTTACTTCTTTTTAAGATCTCCATAGTTACATTACTTAATAAACAGGCTGCCACTACACAGTCGACTACAGAATCAAGAATAACATGTAATTAAAGTTTCTGTAATAATGTTTACAGAACTCTGATTAAGTTGTAGATTATCTGCAACATAGATATTACGAAGCCAACGCATGCCTAATGAAATCGAGATTATAGTAAACGGTAGCGAAAAGATCAGGCCTTCCTGCTGCGCAATCACCGCGTGACGTGATACCTACGACTTTGTCATTTACGACCAATGGACTGCCGCTGTCACCCTAGATAAATAAACGAAATAACATAAATGCTGGTACTGGATTGGTAATCCAATTATCAATAGTTAACCAGTTTGCAATGTGCTCATGACGATTTACTCATAAAATCATCCCACGTTTAGCTACCCATTTTTCTTATAAATCCATCAGATTTTTATGCCGAATAAAAATATGTCAAATCAATCGTACTAAATGGGAGTTTTAAAATTGATTTCTTCTCTGAAAATTTTAATTAATTGCATAAAATCCGTGATCAATCCGCGGTTAATCTTATTCCATTGTGATTACAAAATGCCCAGTTGATTGATAACATCAACAACAAATTAGAATATACAGTTATTGATACAAGGGTTAAGTAAAATGTCTTGAACTATACACAACAATAATTGCAAATTACGATTACTCACCCCACACACAGCATAATGTTCCGCCGTCGACGTGCAGATATGTTTACCGCGTTCTTGCTGGTAGAACGATCGACACATGGCAAGGTTTAGTATCATAATGTACTGATATTGTTGGGTGTTAGACAAACGACGTCCTTGCTCGGGAACTTGACCCCATCCGACCAATAAAGCATAACCGCTCTCTGGTGGTTTGTCAACATTAAGCACAATAGGCATCTGATACGCATTATACGTAATTGGATCTAACAGCTGAAAAAAGGTATTTATGTTAGAGCGTATAATATCTGAAATCTATATAAATAAAAATGAAATGCTGTTCGTTGGTAACCGCAGAACTTACCTTGACCACACCTACATCAGCCTCATCGTCCACATAGAAATTCGGAGAAATGTACACCGCGGAAACACGATGAGTCTCACCACCATGGTTAAGATAGATGGTAGAAGTTATAGCAACCAATTGGTTAGGGGTGTTCAGATAGTCTGTCAGACAGTGTCCGGCGGTAAGAATATGAGTGGGATCGATGATAGCACCACCGCAGATATGTTGATTATTGGATCTAAGAGACACCACGTATGGATACCAGCCTGGTTGAGTGTCCTCCGGACCCTTTGCCCCTTGAGCCTTGGCTCCTCTTCCTGGAATTTGTTTTTAAATTTGTAAACGAAAAAATAGGACTTTTGAAGATGATAGCGCCTTCGATCTACATTTTTTACTACTGAAATGAGAACGCGATTTCCGCATCCTTGCAATCCTGAAAACGAGTCTATCGCCTTAATAAAACAAAGTTGAATGTCACCGCACCACGCACATCGCACAATGGCCGACACTCCACTGATATTAATTACTCTGAATACTTAACAATAACACTCGACGTTATTGTTAAACTGTATTGTTAGATGTGACAATAACGTGACCTATCAGGAACAGTAGATGGTATTGTTGAACTATACTGATGGACTACACGGATTAACATGATACTGATATTGATGTAGGCCGATCAGAGTCCAATACTTACGGAGCGTTTATGCGATATGCTTGGTGTCGCGAATATATTTCCGAGATGCAGCCTTTTTTGTATTACATCATAAAACGTAAACTTTCCCAGGAAAGATACCTGTTGCTATTACATTACCAGGAAATGTTTAAACAATACAGCGCGTATTGTGTATTTCTATCCTTCTAAGAAAAGGGAAATTAACATTTTCAAACGAATTACTTACCACAGGCCACAAGCAAAAGAGAACTAATTAGATAAAGGGACATGATGTTAGTCTGCAGCTTCAAAGAACACCACGATCGTTGTACGTAAAAATACCGGTAAGGACTTTATATACTTTGGTAGTTGTAATAAACCTTGAAGTCTGAGTGACTGCTGATAACAATAACAATAGCATTAGTTTTATGCATATTGATTTCAACGGCAACGAATTATAATTGCTGGAGACTTCGACGGAACTGTATCACATCATTTCATTTATCTGGTCTTGTAACTACTTGTAATAAATATTAAAATTTAGTCGCATAGGGCAATTAATCGACGAACATTCTATGGAAACAATTCGTGACTAAAAATAACTTTGGAAACTGTTTACTTTGACTTTGAGTGTCCACCAGTATCCCTATCTAAAATGACTTTGGTTAGTGACTGATACTAATTTCGAGAGAGAGAGAGAGATTCGTCACTTTGGACTTTATGTCGTACCGAACAATTACAATCTATCGAAAAACTCTCTACACACGCTTGAAATTGACCTAAAATTTTTTTAAAAATTGTAGATTTGTGCAAATTTATGCCAGTTGTATACATATGTGATAAAAATTTCATCGAATTTGGATAACATTAGGACACATTATCTAAACGATGAAAAATAAAAATTTAAGAATTATGAAGATCATAACTCAATTTATAAACGGATCGTAATCGTCATACCTTGCATTTGACAGATTTAATGCTAAATGCATTTTTATAATGAAGATGTAGAATTTAATAAGCATCGTAACAACGAAACTAATAAATAGCGCTACAAAAATTTATAGTGCTTCTAAATGTGTGACATAAATCACAATCACGAGTCTTCAGGAATATTTTAAAAAATTCACGTTCGGATAAAAATATCACTTTATCGGATGAATTAATAATATCTAATCGTTATCTATTTAAAGACAACATCGCCTGGTTTTGAAGTACCAACGAATACTGTATATAAACCGCTGCTGTCAACAGTTAAGCAGATCAGTACATACCAGCCTCCATCATGGATCCCAAGTTTGTGCTATTTCTGTTCGGGCTGGCGTTTGGTAAGTGTTCGTAAAGACCTTCCAATTTACATTGTCACAACTGTAATGAAACAATATTCCTCTAAATTATCATTCATTCTTAATAGTAATTTTGGGTAATTATTTATATTGGGGGCTTCCTGTATACATTCGACTCGTTTGCTTCTTTTTTAGCATCCGCTGATGATATAATACGCATCGTGGGTGGAAAGGAAGCTGCGCCTGGGCAGTTTCCCTACATGGCATCCCTCAGGGTACGAAACCGTCACATCTGTGGTGGTGCAATTCTTGATGCTAATCATATCCTCACTGCCGCGCACTGTATCACAGCAGCCAATAAGAATGACATCAAGGAGGTCACCATTGTGACTGCAACTAACTCTCGTACCCAAGGTGGTAACACATACCGTGTTGAGGCTATGCATTACGACCCAGGATACGACAAAGACCCTGACAAGGATGTTGGTATCGTCAAGGTAAGGGTCTTCATCAAAATGTCTGATTAGACATCGTGCAATACCACTGCATTTCTATAATTACAAGGTCCAAACGTGAATTTTATTTTTGTATTTTTACACCTTGTAGACTATCTCATTAGATAGCAAACGTTCAATTTTCATCTTCGATTCTTGATTTAGACGGTATCCGATTTAAATATAATTTTTGCAGCTTGCCAGTCCCATCGCCTTCAACGACCTCCAAAAACCTATTTCAATGTCTGACAGCAGACCACCAGAAGAACAATATGCCGTTATCAGTGGGTGGGGTGGAGTAACCCCTCCTCCAGTCCAAGCTCCTGAGCGGCTACAATATGAATATGTTCGCATGATCAAGTTTAGCGATTGCCGTAAGGTCTTCCCCGACATCACCACTGCAGTCTGCACGAATAACGGAGTGAACGTTGGTGTATGCTCTGTACGTGTGAAACAGTTAATAACCAGAATATTTCCGATTCGAAACGCAATTTTGGTAACATCTGTTCTACTTCTATTTCATACAGGGTGACAGCGGTAGTCCACTTGTTTATAACAATCGTGTTGTTGCCGTGACATCACGCGCGGTACTGTGCGCAAAAGGATACCCAGATCTTTACAGCAGCACTGCCGACAACATGAAGTTCCTTCGAGAAGCAATGACTTGGTAATTCTTACGAATTAGGTTTTCAAATATACACAGTCCAATGTATACGCCCGTAACAATTGTATAACTTCGTATCCTCTGTGTCTACAAATGAAACTTCAGTTATGTATAACAGAATTCCTAAATACAGATTTATATGGAACTCACCTTTGTAATAGAAAATAAAATAACGCGGTCGTATCAATATTACCCAAGTCATATTTAATATTAGACCTCAAAGTTATATGCGTTGGATCATCTCGAACTTCGTTGATGATAATAGAATTTCTGTAAAAATTGAACTTGCGAGGGGGTTTAAAATTCAAATGAAAATTTTCAATTAAAATAAAAATCCTACCGATGCAATTATAAATAGAACTTGTGTTTTCGAAGAGATATGCAGAAGAATGAAAGATTACGTAAGATACGTTTAATTAAATGTAATTATTTAATTAAATATTTTTGATCGGGGTGTGAAAGAACTGGAACGAATTAAACAGAGCGATTATTGTGATAAATGTTAACCTTTATTTTAAACGGAGTGATTCGTGATTCGTTACCATCGATAACATATTGAAAACAGTTGTTATAATGTCACGATAATTCGCAACGCAACAAATTATATCACATGCCCAATCTGATTCGTTCAAAACGACTTTTCATTGAAATAATCAACCATTATCTGTATCTATACGTGATCGCGTAAAAACGATCTCAAGCACCTCGGTATAAAATCGACACCGGTCGTCAATGACCGGTCATAATTAAAGCAGCAGTATAAACCATGAATCTCTTGTGGTAAGTTCGAAGGGTTCTTCTCAATTGAAAGCAGACCATGTTACAGTAATAAAGTAGTGACAGTTTACCATAATATCTTAAAATTATCCATACTTATTACTTTATAATTTTCAAATGCGTGTGTCGTTTGAAAACACTCGTCTAACTTAATGTAGTTGACTCAACATTTTTTTCGATCAACTCCTCTTTCATTCATCGTGATCTTTCCTGCTTACGGCAAGGAAAAATTATGTCTTTCATGAAACCTTATGTTTGCAATCGTTACAATCGGAATTCTCTATTTTGACCAAATGACAAGAGACATTACGCAAACAGTTTAGCGATTTCAAACTCGATACTAACACCGACAAGAATGCCAACATTATCAGAGTAAAACTCTTATCGTTTTCGTTCTTTCGGTTGTCTCGGCATCGACAATCGACAACTAATAAATATTTAAACGAAGCTTTTAAATAAAAGCTTGAAAAAGTAACAAGAATCAATATGCTAAAAAAGCGACATGACTTACGAAATAACATGTAATTCTTATAATAATGACACAATATAACAATAGATATTGTTTGCCGGAAATAAGATTAGGGTAATCTAGAAATTCGAAATCACCAAATTCGAGTTATCCTCCATTAATCGGCATTTCGTTGTATTTAAGCTGATATCATTCAAAAAGATACCTGACGCAGTTAAAGAATGTATTATACCTTATAAATTAGTCGAAAGAAAGTTGTACAAATATTACTGCAACTATTATATAGTATTCAGCATTCGAACGGACACCTATAATGATGTGCAGAATGAGGAGTACCCATGAATCATATTATCTCGGCAAATGATAAAATTGATGGTGCGTAGTTACGAGCACCAAAGGATCACGAATTTTCTGTGAAACTCTGTTTCGCTAATGTAATCGGCACGATCTAATCGTTATCGGTATTCAGATATAATATTAAGCACCAAAGTAGTATATAAATTGTCGATGATAACGGCACAGTACAGCAGTACGATACTAATATTCATCATGTCCTCCAGTGTCGTGCAGCTTTTTTTACTCGCGCTCATATCGATTGGTAAGTGTTTGAAAATGCCTCACACCTCTCACTATCAAAATAGTAATGCAATTACCGTCGAACAATTTTGCAAATTTTCCTAATCCATCGTCATCCTACAATCGCTTAATACGTTCGTCATCAGCCATTAGACGTGTGTGACGATTACGATGTTACGTTTGAACATACTCCTGCAAACGATGGTTATAGTTGTCAAACTTCTGATAAACAAATAACGGCTAGAATCGTCATAATTTTTTGTTAATTGCTGGATTAGTATTAATGAAAAAAGCGTCTTTCTGTGGCCAATCTAGAAGACAAGTGTGCGGAAGTGTTATTGTTCTTCTGGAAAAATTTTTTCCTTTGCGATGCCAGATATTGGTGGGAGTAGTGGTGTTACAGCAGATAATAACTAAAGATTTGTCACGTTTATCTTTTTTTCAGTAACAACCGATGGAGTAACTGGCTCGATAAATGGAAACGTTGCTGAACCTGGCCAGTACCCTTTCTTGGCATCTATTAGAATAAAGGGCGTACACGTGTGTGGTGGTTCGATTATTAACCCACGATTCATTCTTACTGCCGGACACTGTGTGAGCGAAGCTAAACGCGTGAACATCAAAGATGTGACTGTTGTAACCGGATCTGTTCAGCTCTCTGAGGGTGGGCTCAGGAGCCAAGTTGCTAGCATGAAGAATGCCGCAGGAGACGGCGAAGATCCTAACACAGACATCGGATTGATCAAGGTAAGGTTTTCGCAGAAACTGTCCGACTCGAATAGATTGATTACGATTTTTCATGGCAAGCCAAATATTCAAAGTACAGTAGGTACTCGCTCGTTGCACGAGAACCGGAATTTCAGGCAAGGCCTAACGTGTTTGCAATGAACTATAACACCCCCATTGTTGAATCGAAGTCCATCGGGAGATGACAGTAAGAAACTTGTAGAGACTACCACCAAAACCCACAATGGGACAAATGGCCATTTTAGGTGGAAAATAATATTTTAAAAATACCACGTTTTTAAAAAAGGACTAAAAAGTATAAAATAATTTTTACTAGTCCCATGCAAATTCCTAATCTCGTCCTGCAAATTACTTGTAAGATTTAAAACGAAAAACGTGGGGCGCATACAATAGATAATTGATGCATTCTGAGCCCCACGTTTTTCGTTTGAAATCTAGTGACTGAGATGTTCAGTCTGACGTGTTGTTGGCTTAGTGATTGGAGTTATCGGGGATACAACACCACTGTGGAACCTAAGCATAAGAGTGGGGTCACTGTTGAAATCACTGTCATCTCCTGATGGACGATCGGTACATACCTCATACGCGTTGAGTATCTTTGAAGTTTTATCATTTTCGTTTCTGAAGA
This sequence comes from Lasioglossum zephyrum, assembly GCA_028455615.1. Classification (NCBI taxonomy): domain Eukaryota; kingdom Metazoa; phylum Arthropoda; class Insecta; order Hymenoptera; family Halictidae; genus Lasioglossum; species Lasioglossum zephyrum. The sequence goes on along the minus strand of CM052322.1, from coordinate 11,295,662 downwards.
TCTCTCCTTGTGAAAACATGTATCTGATATTAGTGTAATTTTTACAGCTTAGCGTCCCTCTAGACTATGACTCCAACACAGCAAAGATTCCATATAGCTCATCGATCAACGATTTACCAGACGACGGGGATTATGGCACTGTAATAGGATGGGGTAGCACAAACAGTGGCAACACCAAAGCAATTGATCAGTTGCAATTTATGAATGCGTACATAAGCGACACGAGTTGTACTGCCTTCACCAAAATGAAGCATGTAATCTGCACGAACAATGGACCACGCATGGGTGTATGCTACGTAAGTATCAATTTGAAAACTCTTCCAACTATCGTACAGCCACTTACATTAATATTCGAACAACATTTCTATAATGATGTTCGAATAATTCGGGCGACGATTCAAACGATGTTATTTCTTCTTTTCTTTCGCTCAGGGTGACAGTGGTGGTCCATTGATCTATGGAGGCAAAATAGTTGGTGTAGTGTCTCGAGCAGTGCTCTGCGCCAAAGGATTGCCGGATGTTTACAGTAGCACAGCACACAACATCGATTTTATCCGTTATACAATAAATACTGCGTAATAGCTAATCAATTTTATTTTATTATTGGTTATATGTTAATTTATTACTGAGATTCTATTATCCGAACAATGTTCCAGCGTATTTTCAGATACAAATATATATAAATATATGCATATTTATATTTATATATATTTGTAATTGAAAATATACAAATAGACTGGCTCTTTAAAAACAACTAAATGTTTATGGATTAAACAACGGAATTGTTCTGCAATTTGTTATCCGAACTACCTACCCAATGTACTCTCAGTTATACGTATAGATGCAAATAGACTGATTTTCCATAAGTATGTTTAGGTCGAAATTACAAATGTACGTACATCCAAACAGCGACATTGCAAAATATAAAACCAATATGACAATGTGTCCATCATCATTTGCGTTAATCAATTTGATCACGCTCGCCTGTATGTGGATTAGGAGAACATTCTTGAAAGTCTAAGATAAGATACGACGTTCATACGAAGCTCACATTAGTTGTGTCTTATTCTAAATGTCGGATTTGTCGTCGATAGTATCTAAGCAATTTTGTTGATAAAATCAAACGTGATTAGAACAATCACCACCAGCTCCACCCAGAGTCGCCAGATGAAAAAGTTGCTTTGTCTTCTCTGTCAGTAAAGGGCACATGCACGACAGAGACGGAAAGCGTCACTTGACACGTCGTAGAAAGAGAAGGTAGAGTGGTTAATCTGGCGACTCTGCCCCCACCAGCATGCGTCGCTACTATGGAGAAAGGACGCAATTCGCCTGTTGCGAGTAGCTACGAAGGTAATCCACACTTATTTTTTTAGGCGGAATCGCGAAAAAATACGTTTCTTATAATAAAATGAAAGATATCGTATCTTATCGGTATATGTCCCAAATGTCTAGCACGTAAATGTCCCGAAGATATCCCCACTACTGCGGAGTGTACGCACCCGAAACTTTAATTGTCTATTACACCAGTAAATATCATCGGAATTATATCATATTTGGTATGATTTTTATTAGAAAAATACCAGAAATATGGTCATTGAAGTCCCAAAGGAAGGACGGAGTACCTGAACGACATGTTTTATTAATAATGTAAACAGACTAACATTATCAAATGTATTCTCGAATTCCCACGAGTGACGCGTAGTAGCGAATGAATAATTAAAATATTCATCTATATCAGTTTTATTTCGTCAATTGCATGCAAACATACAATGTCATTAATTCCACCTGTCACTCAAGGTTGAGAATAAACGTGCTACTATTATAAAAGCATTACGGTATCCCAACCACGTTATCACAGATGTAACGAACACAATGTATTAGAACTTCATACATCTTTTATTTAAACAATTATCGAGTAATATATTCATTACTAGTTATTTAATATTGCCACAAGAAAGTAATGGTTTTAGTTTGTATAGAAATGAAATATAATCTAATGTAATCACTACAACCGTGATAGGTAAATGTTATTGAACACCATCTTGTTAAATTAATAAAGATAATCTCTCTCTCATCGTTATCAATGTGTCAATATATTACAGCTGTTACTTGTATACTAAAATGGTATATAAGCCACTGCTTGTCACAGGTAAAAGGACTCGAATATCACATCATAGAGCACCATGTACTCGAGTTTCAGGAAACTTTTTCTACTTGCGTTTGTAGCACTTGGTAAGCTGATAAATTATGTTTATATAAAATAAATATTTTCTACATTGAATGTAAAAAAGTAGAAACTTGCTCCTTCTCTTAATCATTTTAATAAACGAAAAATAATATAATATAATTGAAAATACACGTGTAACAACACTATGTAAACAGCATTATCCTTCACACATATAAATAAATATATTTATAACACTAATAAGAGGTGTTTTTTCAGTAAGATCCAATGATCTATCGATAAAAATCATAGGTGGAAGGGAAGCTGTCCCTGGGCAATTTCCCTACATGGCATCTCTTAGGATACGAAACTTCCACATTTGTGGTGGTGCAATTATTGATGCTCATCATATCCTCACTGCCGCGCACTGTGTCAAAGCAGCCACTAACAATGTGAACATCAACGACGTCACTGTTGTTACCGGAACCATCTCGCGTACCCAAGGTGGTAACTCGTACCGTGTTGCTGCTTTGTTTGCAGACCCAGGATACCCAGGTCCTAATCCGGACAAGGACGTTGGTATTGTCAAGGTAAGGTTCCTTATTAACCCTCGGAAAATTAACCCGAATTAACCCTTTGCACTCGGAACGGCTATTCAGATAGTTTAATTGCCACGAATTGAGTACTTAAATGAAAATGTGGATGTTAAAACAGTTAGGCATCGTACAACAATATCTGGTAGGTGACGTTGATAAAAATTTTGTAGCTTGTCGATGCCATCAACTTCGACGGACTCCAACAGCCTATTTCAATGGCTACTGCCAGACCACCTGAAGAAAAGTATGCCACTATCAGTGGATGGGGTGCTATTGCTCCTCCGCCATCATCCCAAGCTGCTGAACTGCTGCAATATCAATATGTACATATGATCAAATTTAGCGAGTGTCACGATATCTACCACGACATCATCTCAGCAATCTGTACAAATAATGGACCGGACGTTGGTGTATGCTCCGTACGTGTCGAACAGTTAATAACTACAGTATTTTTCATTAACGATTTTAATAACATCCATTGTATTTTTCCCTCGTACAGGGTGACAGTGGCAGTCCACTGGTCTACAACAATCAAGTTGTTGGTGTCACGTCTCGTGGAGTACCTTGTGCCAGAGGACTTCCAGATCTGTACAGCAGCACTGCTGACAACATGGATTTCCTTCGTCAAGCAATTACTTGGTAATTGTACAAATGAACCTCTACATAAAGAAGCTGTAAAAAATAATAATATTGTCAAGAAATTTGCTTTTATTGGCGTTATTCAATTTAATTTCATCCATCCATGTTTGGGTTTGAAGCGACCTACGAAAGTGCAAGATTATACGTATCGAATTGTATAATTAAGAAGTTCTTCGTATATAGACTGGTTTAATTATAGTCTAATTAGAGTTACAGCAATATATTAGAGTTAATTGTTATCGCCGATGAATGGTGACGTCATCGACACTGATCCTATGTCCTCGCCGTCTTTGGTATGACTGAACGTGTGGGTCAGCCAGATGGGCCCACTCGCTTGTGGCACCCATTATGGAACCTCTACTCTACTGTATATCATTGACTCACGCAACTTTTGTACTTCAAATTTTGCCTGAATATATTCAAAACGGTTTCTTCAAAAACACCTTTCTCTTGCCTGTCAAATATACATAAATACGTATAATATAATGTACAGGATAAGACAATAACTTTGATCACTTTAAATATTTAAATAAAGCAAACATACAATTGTGTCATTAGAAAACAATTTATACTCATCAGTATATTGAATGCGAATCGCTATTTCCAGTATAAAGATGTTTAAAGTAAAGAAAAGAAATCAAAACGTATTCAGATGAAATCAAAACGTATTCAGATGAAATCAAAATATTTTTCTTCATTAGTTCTCGAATAAAATACAATTTTGCTGAAGTATAAAATACCTTATTTTCACAAATATTTGATTATCAAAGTGGTACGCGTAGTTTGAAATAAATAGGGTAATTTACTATTTGAAATACAATTTTAGCCAGCTCTGCCTACACATTACCCTATTTTGGCATTGATTTACGCGAGCCACGACCATGAAGAGGACAGCACTTATTCGGAGCGGCGCCACAAGCTCGCCCACCCTGTCTGTCGCCCTTTCTCGCTTCGGCAACCCTTCGCACAGGCGCGTGCTCGCCTCGTGACGTAGTCAGGGAAAGTACTGTCAAGGGTGCCCTCGTGCATCGAATGCAGGTTAGTGGGGCACGGACGTCGCGACGCCGAGCGTCGCCGTCGCTCGTCTATCGCCAGCCTCGGTTCTCCCGGACACGTCTTCTACCCTCAAATCTTTCGCGAAAGATGTCCCGTCGATTCCGTTCAAGCAGAACCGTGAAACGTCCGCGTTAGTGTCACTTTCGGATAGAACCATCTATGGGACACGTGGAGGGTTGCAGAAATGGCTATGATCAGATGTTGCTTCGAAACGGAAGTGCCGGACGTCTTCGAGTCCGTCATACAGAAGTGCACTGACCCTGGCTGTGAGTAAGATCATATTTTAATCGAAATTTCGTTGATCGTATTAACATGAAGGCTATTCGTACAAATTGTTAATCGCCATTTAGAACTTCGTGTACAAGGATCGCGTTGAAACAGTTGTTCGCACACTGTGGGTGTTTATATGAATTTTTATTGCGTTACTATGTGAAAAACTGAACAAGGGAAGAACTCATTTTACCGATTAGAATTGTCCCTGTGATGGGAATAAATTGAAAATGTGTATCCACGTCCTCGGAATTTATTTCAAATATAAGATAAATCTTCTCTTCCAGAGTGAAGTTTCAATTCGAATATATTAAAAAGAAGATCCAATTCAGATTCAATTTAAAATTTAAATCTACACTTCAGTTGGTACCAAATATAATGACGTCTCTTGCTCCCATATATTTTCGTTTTACAATTTCGTGTAACTTCAAATTAAACAACCATCGATTCCAATAACTAAACTACCAAGTTAAAAATAGCGTTAAAATGTATCTTGTGTAGCTGCCACGTGCGATTATGCGAACAGGCGGTTATTATTGATTTCCGAAGCCGTGTGTCAACATTCGGAATATCTTGTCTTACGCTACTATTACATTCTCGCATTCTTCTCGAATGCCATGAACGTTTCATCAAATAAAAGGAAATACATTTCCTTACACTCATCCCTGAGGAAAGCATTGGAAAACATACAGAGAAATTATTTCGTTAGTATATGTTTAATATTTATAACATATCTTACGAAATCTAAGCAAACTGCGTTTATACGCGTTATTTTAATATTACCCTTTGGGCTTTTTACTTTCACTTTAAATTCACCTTTTAACATCGTCGAGTCTATCCCCGTAAAAATATACTTGCGATCATCTACGTTAATATTTTACAGCAGTGAATGACATAAAATTGCGAAATAATTAACAATTAAAACTACACTTTGCAACCGGTGGGAAAACCGGAATTTTTATTTTAACGGTGATGGAAAAAAGTGAATGGTGGCGCCATCGACTAGCAACATATGGAAACCATAAAAATATAAATAAAACAAATTATTCTATTCGTTGGAATGTTAGGTCTATTCCTATATTTTGTCTGTGAGTTAACAATAACAAAGTAGCGATTTATTGAAAAGTAAATTGTGAATATTAATTGTAATGCAAACGTAATTGTTCTCAACTAACTGAAAATCCCGATATCTTTTACTTAACAAAAAGGAAGAAGAATGTGAACGCAATATATAGTTAAAATCGAAAATTCAAATTTGTAATTCAAACTGTACGCGCCTTTGCTCTACAGATAACGTCGCTACAAAGAATTATCGACATCTTGAGAATATAGAAATCTACGGAATTAATCCACAACGCCATCTATGGATAATCGCTTCAAGTTATTCACATTATTCTTTGATTCTAGATGATGCCATTGTTCAATTCTCGCACGTATTTTGTTATTTTACAAAATATTTAATTATAGCACAAAACCAATATTAACACTATGATAATAATAAACGTTTATACGTAAATTCTGAATTTCCGGTAGACGAATTGGGATTATAATATGTTAGTGGGAATGCGCGATTTCAGCAGTTCAAAATTACACTCCATTGATAATATCAGTCGATCGAAGTCTGCTCGTCTGTATTGCAGTGGTTCGATCTTGTCGAAATGTTTGGTAAATATCATAATTCCATGCTAACAATTGTGATTCTTTTGCAAAGTAATCTTCTGGACTCGATTTCGTTGATGTCCGTCGGTAGATTTACACAATTCACAGCGGTCTGTTATATATTTACTTATATCTTCTTTCAATTGTCATTAGGCTGTTGCTGGTGCTGTTCTGCCTTACGACCACGATATAAAAGACTCGTTGACAATATTTTTCCAGTGAATCCACAGGTAAAGTTAGTTGTTATTTATCTATTATACAGATGATTGCACAATTCTCGAACGATTATTTTAAGACAGAAATCAAATGTTAATACTTGTTTGTTATGTAATTCACATCGTATATCTATGGAACTAACGTCAACAGTATTGACAGTTCTATGTACACGAGTTACAAGAAGCATACTACAATTATTTTTACATTTTTTAACTAACAGATTTTTGTTCCTATTGTTCCCATTTGCACTAATAAATCATAGAACATTATTAAATTATTCCTTTAACACATAATACTCTCATGAGATAGAATTATTGTCTTTTGTATAAATGTTTCATTATTGCAATAATGAAACGAAGGTACAAGTTTATTATTTATAAACGTTATATTATATTAATATTAGAATAATTTATATTTTCTCCACGAATAGGATGGTTTAGTAAAGATCAACATGGAGAAGTTGACCTTTTACTCGTTAAGCAGTCCCGAGAAACTAGATAGAATTGGAGAATACTTATTTCAAAGAGCTTCCAGAGATATTTACAGGTATAATGTCAATTATACAAATAATACAGAATTATATAAATCGAGCAAAAAGTGCACATTCATATGATGATGCGAGTCCTTGTTTACTGTACCATGGAATAGTCATGATAATAATTGTATGTCTTTCAATCTCATATGAAATCTCATTTGTATACCGTAATGTTTTCATTTATACTTAGCAATAAGATTAATATATAATTGTCTCGTGTATTAACAGGAGAAGAAATGGATTTGTTATTATTGCTATGGAAGCAATGGATATCCTTTTACTAGCATGTCATGCTCAAACGTTGAATTTATTTGTTGAAAGCTTTTTAAAAATGGTACAAAAGTTATTAGAATCGACGGATCCACAGTTGCAGATATTAGCAACACAGTCTGTAAGTTTCAATGACCATTGTTAAATGATGATATATTTGCTAGAATCAAATGTGTTATTATGAGTTACGTTATTAATATTTTTTGTTAATGCACAAAGTAATTATACTTTTGACATCTTTGAATTCAGTTGAACAAAGTCCTGGCTTCTTCTAGTTTGTCCGATTTGCCAACATCGAGCAAGATACGCCGTCTTATCACACACGTTACGATTTCTTTGTATCAAAGTACTCTGCAATGTGCCACTCCAATCACGATGACTCTGGGATCCGCAAACAAATACAACTGGCTGGCATTCAAGGATTGCAGGCAGGATTTTATTAAATATATTAAATTTGTTATCACACTTCGAACTCAATGCTATCTGTAATGACTAGAAATCCGTTGATTAATTGAAAATTAATATGTAGGGCGTCGTGAGGAAGACACTTTCAGATGATTTGGTTGAAAACATTTGGGAACCTGTTCATATGGATAAAATAGTTCCTTCGTTATTGTATAATATGCAAAATTCGAGGTAATATATTCAAGGGAGTTTGAGATACATTAACTCTACCATATTATTTTTGAATTATGATTCTATCTCTGCAATTTTGTTCTGACAGATATTCTACTAAAGAAGATGCAACACCAGATAATCCAACAGAAGAACGAACTGATCCACCACAATTTGCAGAAACATGTATGCGAGAACTTGTTGGACGGGCATCCTTTGGTCACATTCGATGTGTTATTAGGCCTGTTTTAAGGTGCATAAATGTTGATCTAAATAATTCCAACTGCCAGTTGTATTTGTTTTTTATAAACATTACAATAATTTATATTATAATATATAATAAGCATATCGTTTACAGACACTTGGATAATCATCAATTATGGGTTCCCAATTATTTTGCAATTCATACTTTCAGAATAATTATGTTTTCCATTCAGGTTAGTGGAAATTAATATATTGAGCCATCCAAATGCAATATGTAATGAACACATGAAATCATTAATATTTTTGTTTTTAGTCTCAATATTCTTATACAGTTGTAGAGGCTCTAATGTATCATCTTAATGATCATTCGAAATCATCCCCGAAAATACGAACCAGTATCGCAGATACTTTGTCTAAAATTATTTCCATTGCAGCTGGTGAAAGCGTTGGTAAATTTCAAGAAAACAAATCTCTAAAATTTCGAAAAATCAAAAATTTTAACTATTTCTTTAACACACAATTCCTCCTTTCAAGGTCCTTCTGTTCTGGAGATAATAAACTCCCTTCTAACTCATCTCCGAATCAGTGTAACAAGAAACCAGTCGTCTAGCAGTGATGAACAGTTGTATCAGGAAGCCCTTATTAATGGTCTAGGAGAGTTTGCAAATCATCTTCCAGATTATCAAAAGATAGAAATTATGATGTTTATTATGAGCAAAGTACCGTACAGTCAACCAGACCGTGCAGTTTCAGTTGGCAAAGGAGACGTATTACTCCAAAGTATTCTTCTAAAGTCTCTTTTGAAAGTAATTATTACATCAAAAACAAATGACAAAATTCACGATGTAATATGTTGTTTATTTCTAATCACGATTTTACTTATTTCCAGGTTGGCACAAAATATCAAACAATACATTTGAATACTACATTCCCACAAAGCTTTTTGGAACCATTGTTAAGAATGTCGCTTGCAGCAGATGCTGAAATGCGACTTTTAGTACAAAAGATCCTTCATACTTTAATCGACAGACACTTAAACATTACGAAACTTGCAAAGCCCACGTAAGTTGTTCTTAATGCACTGGAAGAGATAGTCCTTGCAATTTCGCATTGTCTTGATAATTATGAATAATCAATTACCACGTATCTGTTAAACAGAGTAAACATCGGGTCCATTGACCTTACTATTGAAAAGGCATCCAGACCAGATGTGATCTTCATTCGAAAACACGGCCCTGAAATTTATTTAGCGTTATACGAAGCATTAGAACTGGCAAGTAACACAGTCGAGAACGTGGAGTCTATCTACACAACATTAGCGTTACTTGCTGTAGAATTAGCTTCGGAAGAAACTGTGTTGGAATTGTTAAGATTGGTATTGAGTCTTCAAGATATAGCTTTAACGAGTGGCCAAATCAGTACTTCGCTCAAATTTAACTTGCACAGTATTGTCATCAGCTTACTGGTATTGATATCTTATGTTTGTAATATTACTTCGCTCATGGACTATACAAACAAGGTGAGTTCCAATTTATTTAATATATGTATTCAATTCGTTCCCTTGTGCTTTGAAAAAACAGATTACAATATAATAATCATTGCTTAAACCTTTTAAGATCTTGGAAGCACGGCGGAAAGAAGCGCCGCATCTTTTGCCCGATTTGCAGTCCCAATATGATCCCGGTTTGTCAACTAGAATAGCACCAGCTTTATTACTTGATCAAACTGTTCTAAGCGAATGTTTGAAAGGAGCAGGCCTCGATAGTGGGAAACTGCAGCAGGGGTCTGGTTACAGTAGTACTTCGTTACAACATCGGTAGTATTCCCATTTTTTCGATTGTCCCTACTATTTTCTTATATTGTCAAAAATTTATAATGAAAAGTTAAACCTATTAATCAATTATTCTTAGACATTCATGGGTAGACAGTGCTGGACGAAATTCGTTAGCTGATATTAACTCGGGTGGTCCAGAATTGGACAGTGGTGGCTCGTCTCCTGGAGTTCAGAAGGTATGTCAATTTTATTTATAATCCTAATATACTTTCAAAATCTTTCACTAATTTCATCAACACATTCATATCACAGAAGCTACCAGGTGAAGAGTTAACTTTCGAAAGTATGAAGAGGATTCTAACTGAGAATAACAATAATCACGTAATAGAAGAAGAAAAGCGATTACAATTATCACATTTCTTTAGAAATGCGCCATTCCAAGATTTGGTGTCGAAAACTCAACCAAAGGTATGCAAACTTATATAATTGATATATGGAATCAAACGTGGCAACTTCAAATCAAATTTTGTTCGTGAAATATATGAATTATTACTAATGTATTCGATCATTTTACAGCATGACGTTCTCCAAAGTAAATTATCAGAAATATTTAACACATTGGCCGTTGATCCTCGCAATACGTCTCAACCAGGCGGACCACCAACAGATACCAAACCGAGTCAGGCGCCAGCTTACGAAATACATTTCCCAGAGTTGTTTGTTTATTAAGCCGCTATATGCTCATGAAATTATAGATAAGTTGTACGCTATAGCAATTATTACGTACCAACAATGATTTATTTATCTTAATTATATATTTACATCGAAGGAACGTAAATAGGTTTTTTTACACTTAATGCATTTTGATACCTTCAATGCATATACCAAATTATAATGTAAATGTATATATTTATTTGTAGTTCATAGAAGTATGAACTGTTCTTATACAATAGTTTGTTTCAAGGTTCAAATAATGCATAATAAGCATTATTGCGTTTTGTAATATAATTTTGTGTACTATAATTTGTATAAATATTACGAAGGAATCGGGATATGCGATTATTTGTTATTTATGATATTGCGTAACTATTAGTGATGCGCAATGCGTACTGTGTTTATATTTGCGTGATCTGTGTAATGTAATATTGCTGCTTAATTTTTCCCGCTTGTTTATATTTGCGTGACCTGGCAAAAGTAATATTGCTGATAATTTTGATGTCACTGACATTACTGATAGACAGAATGCTAACACGCCGAAATATAGTTTCATCGAGAAAGCTCGCTTTATTTTTGCACATCAGTAATGTAAATTGTACAAAACTGTAGAAGGCGAGATTCATGTGTAAATGAAAAAAGAAACAAGGGTGTAAACATTGTAAAAATGTGAGATTTTTACAAATTCGATCTGAAAGCGTTAAGCATTTTCTCGGAGAATAAATGTTACTCGTGGGCTAATAAATACATTCAGCAATCAAAACAAGACAATTTATTGAAGTTTTGCACGTGAAGGTCCATCTATTACAATATCAGTACAATCATTCTTCTTTGCATTATTGCAAGATTTTATACAAAATATCCAGGTGATTGTTTACCAAGTACTAAGTAATTGGAATGAACACAGATGTCAGATTATATATCAAACGTTTTAAGATTTAATTCAATTACTCATAATAAGAGTGCCATAGATTAGCATCAAATCGAGTAATGTGAAGGGATAATCTTATCAAGGCATGAAAGAATACAACAGGTATTCACATATTCCGTATCGGTCGGTCCTTGGGCGTTTGTGTAAAATTGTAGTGTATAGCTTATTATATATTCGTGCAATAGTGGAACACAAAATTAATGTTTGAAATTTTTGTTTCATTCTTATGAGCAATCGAATTAAGGGTTAGTATGTAAGACATACCACTCGTACAATGACTACTTAAGGTAATGCAATTTGAAGCGTTTAATTATCAGTGGTTCTGATGTGTGTAGTCAATTCAGTATACCATGGAAAAACTCTTCAAGGCTCCACCTTCAACAACTCCACGTCAAAGACAAGAACAGCATTTGGTGGGATCGTGTGTCTTTGTCAAGGAGAATATAACAAAATGTATTTCCTATACGATAAGCCAAAAATTTTATACTGAAATGAATAGTTCGACATATTAACCCTTTGCACCCCAATTTATCTTTCTATTTTATTGCCAACAACTCCCTACTATTTTAAGTGTTTTATTTGAAATTTACTTCAAAAGGAGTGCAAAGTGTTAAAATATTAACAAATAGTAAAGACTTCACTGATGACTGAGCCAAACTTTTAGAATTACCATACTTGTACCTTGATTTTTTGAAAGAAACATTTCAAATATGTTTTATTGGCAAGAGAGTAATTTCAGAATGTTAAGGTGAAATAAAACCAATTTCTTTATTCAAACGAACAACTTTAATCAATAAAATATTTTCTTATTTATTTCTTTGGCAAAAGATCATTAAATGAAAGGAAAAGTATCTTATTCATTAAAGATCATTGCTTGAATAAAAAATATTCAGCTGTATTTCACTTTAAAATACTGAAATTACTTTCTTGCCAACCCAATGTAAATGGAATAGAAAGTCCTCTTTCAAAAAGACTCATAAAAATGTAATAGTGTCTACTAAACTATAAATAACTATTTCATATTAAAGGATATACTCCAGGATGTCCTCGGATACCATAGGCAAAGTCTGGTGAGCAAGTTAACCTAGCACGCTCTCCGACACACATTTGAGCAACTCCTTGGTCCCACCCTTTAATAACTTCTCCCTTACCTATTTTGAATTTAAATGGCACCCCACGGTCCCTGCTAGAGTCAAACTTTTTTCCATTGTCAAGGGTGCCTATTAGACATTTAATAAATACAATTAAAATTTGAATAGAACATATCCTATAAGAGTTCAATTATAATCTTGTGGCTCGCCTGATCAGAAGCAATTATACAACTATTTATAAAAGAGGTTCAATAATTTATTTTTGTTCTCGATATTTCTTTCAGAGTATTAAAAGAATATATTGATTATTTGTACAGTTTATTTTCAACGTACAACTCAATATGAAGATTCTTATAAACACGTTTTTGCCTACCTGTATAGTGAACAACTACAGTCTGTCCTTTTTTCGGATATGTCTGACCTGCACATATGAAACATTATTCAGAGAGATCTCACATTATAAATGAAAAATAAGGATGATCAAGGTTTAATAGATTCGTCGAGCATGCTAGCAAATACACGAAATCACCTTATTTGGAAGAGATCGTAGATGGGGCATGCTTTTCATAGAATTTCAGGTTGTAAATAAATCCGCGTTGATGCCACTGCGGTATATATTTTAAGCAAGATACGAGTAAGAAAATGTAATCGAAATGAAACGAGATGTAAATAAATGAAAGGGTTGATCGAACAAGGAGCAACGGGAATAGTATTTAAAAGAAAAGCGAAGAAACGCAGAATATCGAACACGGAATAATTACCATCCCCAGGAGAAAGAACTTCTACATCCACGCCCATGATTACGTATTTTCTGTCACTGAAATCAGTTCTTCTTTGAAGAGACGAGTAAATTTCGTTACGCAAACTCGGCGGGTTTGTACCGGTAAGCAGAATTCACATAAACGTGGTCCTTATGGCTGTAAAAAAACGATGCCAGTCCACTGCTGTTCGTTGAATATATGTAACAAGGTATCCGCAGATACCCTCGGGAAAGAAATTTTAACTGAAAAAGCCGCCGGTAGGTTCGCTAGTATCTCATTACTTCCGGTAACATGCGACGATCAATGCCAATATTTCCGATTGTGGCAAATTTAAACGTTCCTCGTATTGTACGAATACTTTTCGAACTGAATCGGCTTATCGGTTTCCTAATGGAATGTCGTACACGTGCTTGCAATATATTGAATTGAACCTCTACAAATTTGTTTGTATAATATATTTTATTATCGTTTTCATATAAAAAATTAATAAATAGAACAACTCAGTTAAGTACAATAGTCATGTATGGAATCGTTGACGAATCATAACTACCGCAGCAGTACGTAATAGAAAATACTTTTATAATAAATAAAAAAGTTCCAACAATTGTAAAGTTATAAATTATAAATATTTATACACCTTGTTTCGACAAGTGTACAGAATGTTCTACAATAAGGTAAAAGAAAATTTTAATATGATTCTTCAGAACAGGACTTGCTTATGAAACTTGTAAATTTTCTCTCGCCTGTTGTCGAACATACTGTACAAAGATATGTATATCTATTCGAAATTGATCTAAATTGGAATAAATATATTAATCTAGTAATTTATACCATTAATTAAGGTAAAATTTATAAAATATCTATTTGATAATTAAATAGACATACGTGTTTCTTATGCTCTAAAAGTAAGTATCGTACAATTCCACTGGTTTAAGTTGTTACTATGTGAGTTATTCGAATGCAACATCAGATGGAGAAAACATTGTTAATAATTAATAGAAACTAATCAGCACCACAGTTTCAAAATGCAAAATTTAGAGGTTCAAAAAAACAATGTAACAATTTTTAAATGCTTTGCCAAGTTATTTGTACAACTTGGCGTCATAATACTGAAGTAAATGGAGCTATGATTTCTTCTTATCTATATCACATATCCTTTCCAGCAAGGCTAATGATATACTTCCAGGTATTCTCTGATGTTCTTTTATTAAACCATTCAGTGCATCAGCAACCTAAAAGTAATGGTGCATTGCTATCATTTAGTCATTCTTGTTACAGTTTGTCGTTCGAAGCAGGTCACCTGTTACATGCTCATAGTTATAATATCTGTCCACCCTAATTTTACTATTTCTAATTTGCAACATAGGATTTCAGTACCTTCAACTGTAACTCATCTGGTGTAAGACTGCTGTCATACGGGATTGGTTTACCGACATATGTTGTCAATTTAACTGGAAATCCTCCATAAATAGGTACAAAAGGGAACCTTGTTGCAGCATATAATCGCAACCACATTCTCCTACCCCAACTTGCACTTCTAAATGCTTCTCTAACATTTCTTGTGAAGAAAGGTATTATGCACTGTTACAAGAATGTTAATGTTTCAAAGCAGCCAGAGTACAAAAAAAACATACAAGAATAAAATAACATACCACTTTGGCGTCTAATGCGACCTTTGCGAAACCTACTCGTTTCTTCCACATCAGCTCATAATAAGAATCTCCAAACTGAGCTTCATACACGCCACCAGGTGAGATGGCAAGCATGTTACCTTCTTTTAAAATATTAGAACATGTTTGTATAGTACCAGGAATGACTTTGAGCACATCGGAAATTATGGACCATCCAGGGCATTTAAAAAGAAATCTATCTGCCACCGAATGTATCAATCTTGAATTTAAAAGTAACACTTTTGCTATAAAATAATAAAGATCTATTGGAATTGCCCCATGATAGTATACAAAAAGTACTGGTTCATCTTTCGGAATATTTTCCAATCCAACTACTTCGTACCCTATGATAAATGTAAATAGAATGAGCCATATACATGTATTTAATATGTAGCAACAAAATAATGGCACTGAATTTACAACATACCATACCATATCCAACCATGTGCATCCCAAACTGCAGCTACTACATTACGAGCTGCATTTCTCCAATCAGTTCCATATGCATTTCTTAATCTAGCTCTATTATGAAAAAGATTACATATTTATCAAAGATTTGATCTATTATACTTGATTATTATACTTGAGTTAAAAAATACATACCTATGTAATTTATATACATATAAAATTAATGCTGTCAAATACAATAACACTACGATCACAAGGGGTAGTAAAAATGTAATCAGAAGCGGCATCAAGAGCCAAAGTGTAAAATCCACATCGATATATTCAACTAAAAACAATATTTCGTATATCTATTATTAATATGAAATTTAACGACTAGACTGTGGATGTTTATGCAATTTTCAATTTTTCTAGATGAATTTTCAGAAAGCAGAATAAAATAGAATCTTATTTTCCATGTATAGTAACGTTTTTAGATCTGAAATAACTTAAAATTATATTAAATTCTGTCATATTTTATATCCTTGCATTGTTTGATAATTTTCAAAAATCATGACTACATAAAGATTCACAGTCTAGTATATGACATAAAATGCAAATAAGCATATGTAATTGAAACATATAAATAGTATTAAAAAGAAGATTAATGGATAGTACAATTAAATCATGAATAAATCAATAATATCAATGTTATCCTAGTTTTGAGGAACAATATGCTTTAAGAATATACATAAAATGTAATGTTTACCTATAGTATTTTCTAAAATTGTCCGGAGATTGAACATTGTAGAAAACGTTTAGATTATGAAAAGAAGTGAAAACAAGGTAATACACTTTTACAATGACAAAATATTTAGTATTGCTTTAAGAATCAGCTGCATATTCACTAAATATCACTGCAAAAGTGGAACACTACTGTTTGTAGCTAGTTTTCCCACAACTGTCATTTATATTCTGGAATAATTTCGTCAAACCGTTAATCGCATTCGTGAGGATTCCACTACGAGATGTTTATACTTTGTCATCCTATTATTTTCTTTTTTGTGACATTAATACGTTATACAGCACTGTACATATGATTTGTAAGATCCTCCAATTTTTCACTCATTAATTCTAGATTAGTCTTGTTATTTAATATAAAATATCATTTACGCGTCAACTGATACATCAATGACTCGGTACAAATAATTACAAATTCAATTAATTGAAAAATCAAATGATATGTGATAAGTACGTCACTGTCATTACAAGTTGTTTCACAGCCGCTTACCGATCGGTGCAGCTAGGTGGCACCACAAGAGCACGGCCGTTTTTACCTTTCAAACTATGATTAGAGAGTAATAATTAAATGTAGAATGCTGAGACATTACCCATTTTGTAATTCTTAGAAAAAAATTACTTTTCATTTTATAATTTCATTACGCACTCTTATTGCTTTCTTATTTCCCTTATCATTCATCATTGTAATTATTGTCTTATAATCGATTTGCTGTTAAAATAATTGTTTAAATAAATATAATTTTATTTATTTCTGTATTTATTATTTGAATTATTATCCCGAGAAATTGTTTTATTTATGCAGCATTAGCTCGATGTGATTGCCGATTTTTAATATTTTATATAGAGCAATTGTTGTCATTTCTACAAAACAAAATATTATAAATCGGCAATCACACCGATTGCCCGGATCTCACCACGTGGAGGTTGCTGCGAGTGAGACCCACCCACCCACTTGGTATATATTATACAATTACAATATTATAAAAAATATTTAAAAAAATATTATACCATTATAATATTATATATTATATTACATATTATATAATCATAGTATATAATATTTATTTATCGTCCCACCCGACGGAAAATTACGAAAATACACAATTACAAAATAGAAAAAAAAGCCCGTATAAATAATTGTACTCTTCCTAATAAACATTTGACAGTGCTCTACTTTAGGCCACTGTACAAATGAATATTAAGAACAGGATAATTGCTAGCCTACCCGTCCGACCCACTAAATCTTCTATACCATGGTATAGAAATTTAATTTTCTGTGGCCACACTAAATAGACTAAACAACACCATGCAAAACATGCAACATATACAATACACATGCAATACATACCAATACATACAACACATACAACACAAGAAACTATGCCCGGGCAACTACATAAATACCACAACCACAATTTAAGATTTTTCTGCTCTCAACTGCTCTGAAAAATACTGTATTTTTAATTAGCACATGAAAAAAAAATATAACAATTAGAAATAAATGTCCACTCGATATATTGCAAACAACGCGCGAGTGGACCATTTTTCCGCAACGCTACTCTACAGAAATGTTCAATGAACATGTAAAAACAACACGAGCAGTGCATGTTCTCTCGACGCTAATTTATTTAATCAGGAACAAAAATCTCCCGTACACTTTCGTTTTATTTCGCGCAACTCTAAATGAAACCGCGGGTGTAGCCATTCAAATTTTTGGGGAGGAATCAAGCTACGAATTATTCTTCCGCAATGCTAAAAAAATAATAAATAATAAACAGTCTGTTGAAAACGCGAACAGTGCATCATTCGTCGCAACACTATTTTATTCAATTCGGTAAAGAAAACTCCCGTGCACTTTAATTCGTTTTACGCAACTCTATAGGGAGGCAATGGCTACTTGAATTTAGGAAGTAAGGCTGTAAATAATAAAACACATCTATATCAGGGTGCAGTGTGGCACTTCGTATAGTCGCAACTCTAAAAGGCGGGATTTCCTAGTAGTTGCATATTGGAAAACTTTTCTATTAATTAATTCTCAATATAAACGCGAGAAAAAGACTATTCTACACGACCTTGAACATCATAATAGAATAGATTCGGATATTGCAGGAACCAGTTTAGCAGGGCGCAACGAACATTCGATTTCATCGACAAAGCTACATCACGAAACGTAAAGATACCCCGTCTTTTATCTTGCAGGCCGACGAGGCGTTCGATACGTTCAACATACACGGTGTGTATGCTTATACGAAACGCGATCGAACCACTACGTTGTGGGGGGTTAGTCCCAAAAAATATCCATGCTGGTGAACGCAGTGGTTCGTTCCATGCATTTGGCGCTCACACACCATTAAATGGCTAATGGCACACGTCTCTACGTTCGGATAAACTACAGTGTTTTCCGCCATCGTAAGTCACGGCCAATACCATGGCTTGCACCGCATTAGATACTAATACAATGCTCACCATGATATTGTCGTGCATACCGCCGCAGGTGACGTAACCGTCTCCTTTTTGCGTGCGGTATTGTCGAACGACAGCGGAAACACTTGTTCCATTGCTGGAACGGCAAACAATTCGTTTGCTATGGCACACCGCGAGGAGTTCAACGTAGAAACGTGCACCGTGATTTCGCGCCAACTGCTTTGCGGCAAAACTTGGCCTCGGAACGTACCAATACGTTTCTACTCTACGTAGTGGCCCGGTGGACACATGCTCCACATTTTTACGGTATAAAAAATTCTAAACTTACATCCAAATATATTTGGATATCCAAAAAAAAGTCTCTGAAATTTCTGTTTGTATGCACCCTGCGCGACTGGCCCCACAATGTCGGTCCTCTATTCAATAATCAATTACGAGGTCGCGATTTTATTGTAATTCAAATTGATATGTCTTGTTATGGGGCGTTTTTCAATATGCTTATACTTTGTTCCCGCCTTGATACAACGCGTTGTTACTTTTTCGCAACACTAAGACAAAGTATGTGTGTATCTATATTTGCCATTAGAAAAGAATAAAAAATAAAAAATTTCAGTAATTTTAAAATCGGAATGAAGTAGAGGCAGGACGAGATGGCTAGCGACTGGGTTTTCCAGGCCCATTGGATCTACCCCGGATCCAAACGCTATGACAACCATCCACCTGCCTGGACGTCGTAACGCCAGGACAGATGCGCCCCTTCGCTCAAAACGTGATTCCATGTCGCGAGTATACACTCCACGAGCTAGGCCGCTTTGAGTATAGACCGAAGCCTAGTAACGCTGTCTTTATCAGACAGAGATGGTGCATGCGGTCATGTGCTGCGAGGTCTTTCCTACTTGAAGAGTAGGTATAGATCTCCACCAATCTCGTCCGAAACATTCCCTACTTCAATTTCGACTTTGAAAAATACTATTCTAATCCAACGCGTCGAGATTCTCACGCAACACTACTCGCAATCGCGAAAGCCTACACCACACCCGGCAGCGAGTCGTTGCAGCTAGAGCATGGGCGCCTGAAATGTCGAAAGACTCGAATAATGCAAACGCGATACTTTGACTGCGCAACGCTAATTCAACGAACAGAGATTCAAAAGACTATTTTACATTTTATACAAAAAAATTATAAAATCTCTACACTATTACAAAATTGCAAGTACTCAAATATTCAAGAAATATTCAAAATGAAATTTAATCTGAATCGCGTCTATTTTATTCGCAACACTAACTTTAATCTCTGTTCAAGAACTAATGCAACACGCGTGATTTTTTCGCAACGCTATTACAATCGCGGACGTGCTCATCTCCGCTGATCGTTGGGGTGGCGTGGCCAGCCCATATATACAACAAAATCTACTTCTACAATTTCTACTTTCTACAAACAAGTATAGTGACGAGGTAGTAAGAAAAAATGACCTCGCATCCGAAAATGCGAGGCCATTGTTAGTTGCCCTCTTGAGCGACAATTTGTCGGGGCCTCTTCGGCATATAGCCTCTTCTTTTTCTTCGGCGGACCGCCAAATATCTGAAACCTTACACGTGCTCGCAGAGTGAAAACGATCAACGACTTCCGAGACGAATTACAAGTCTCGAAAGAAGCCTATCGCTCCTCTAGTGCAATCGAGCCTGTATCGCCACGTTTCGAAAGCCCTAATTTCGCGCGCGTTCGCGTCCGCGTCCGCGAGGAGCTAAGAAATGTTCTCGAAGAATCGAGCAAGAAGCATAAATTCGAACGTCATGCCTCGTTCGATTTAGCTTCGAGACGAAACTTCGAGCCCTACCAGTGACTGGCTACCGTGCGAATCGCGGCCTACCCGAAAGAGAAACGGTAGCCAGACCCGGACCCTGCCTATTTAGAATTAGCAATCACACAAAGAAGGTAAGCTACCTAACCTACCTAGCCCTATATTTAAAAAAAGGCAAAACACAAGCACTCCAACACATTCACAACGCGATCA